>JACXGM010004395.1:0-38322 GCA_016801145.1 Umbra pygmaea | reverse complement strand
GATCCATGATAGATACATACGGGGCCATTGTTTGAGCTTTTAGAGGCGCGCTAATGGAGGGCGGAGTATGTGCTGATTGCGTAATGGGTATCGGGTTTGATAAATACCACGCTAAATGTGGAAGCATAGCGTGCGCAATTACCGAACTCGCATAAACAGACGCAGCGCAAACTGCACTTGTGTTAGTAAATCAGGCCCTAAATGTGCAGGGGCAACGTAATAGAAGTACGAATATAGCCTAATAGCAAAACGTGCAGATGAAAAAAAAACATGTTGGCATATAACATAATTCATGTTTTCAAAATAGTTTCTGAGAACGTAATTTGGGAGAAATCCTGAGATGTATGGTTAGGCAAACGGCAGCTGGGGTGAAGTGCATGGCAAGGAAGTTTCAAAACAGGCTCCTAGGGGCAGGACTGAAGTCGTGCAGAGCTAGAAAACAGGCCCTTCATTTTTGAGAAGGAAAGACAAACCAGGCTGAGGGAAGTGTCGGCTCTAGCTGGATGCCCCATTGGGGCAAGTAGAGCTGACGGTGCCACGATACTCGGCGATAGCTCCATCACTGACCAAAGCCAATTCCTCATTCGCTACCTCCAGTGGATCTTAGGAGGCATTGAGGTGCAGACAGGGTACACCGCTCGTGCGTGTTCCAAACATGCCATGCAGAAGCCATGAGTTTCACCATCTTCAATGAGGCTGTGACAACGGCAGCCTCTGTCAGCTACACCCACCCTTGAGCTCTTTGCCTCATGTGTTTGAGAAACTTTCCTCTTCTTATCCCGATGATCCCCCTCCCCGGAAATGTGTCTGAACTCGCGCACGTCAGAGGTGGCATTAGTGTGTAGCAGGTTCCTCTCCCATTCACTGTACGCTACTAATTCTACCTCGTTAGAGAATGCCCTTGATATAGTGAGTGGGATTTCTTTGGATGAGGGCTGCCCATCCGATGCTCTACAGCTCTGGTCGACAACTGTCCCCTAGCCCGCTAGCTATAGCAATGCAATACGCTGAACTGGCCACCTCATCTATTCCTTCATAACGATCCTTCCTAAAACACAACAGATAACCTCTGAAACTCACTTTACCAATCATAGCTGATCAGATATTTTTAGCACTAGCAAGCTAGTTATTTACCACTCTACCGGACACCTAACCTGGCTAACTTACTACCATCGATAATCCCATTGTTTGTTTAGCTAACAAAACACTACACCACAAAGGTAAGCATTTATGATCTAATGAATAATGAATGTTTATAGAACATTGCTAAACATGTAAAAATGTTAACCAGATAGGTGATTTGGTGTGTAATTATCATTAAAACAGTCAGTTTTATAGACGTGACATTGTTAGCTGTCTAGTGAAGTAAAAAATAAGCGATTTAGCATCTTATTCATGTATATTGTGTGATATTTTCAAATTCATTTCGAAATGTATTGGTGACAGATTATAGTTAATTATGTACAGTACCTACTGAAGGACATATTATAGCTCATATCAGTTGTAAATATTACAATCTTCATCCAGCCATGCTAGCTAATAGCATAGCTAGCTAACAACAGCTGATTACCAGTCCCTCTTTATTAACTAATAGCATAGCTACTGTCAGTTGATATTTGATTTTAACTTCCCCTTCGCAATTCACTTCAATGACGTTATCAGGTTCAAAGAAAGTTTACATTATTACAGAGTATCAAGAGAAAACCACTACAATTATTATCGCTACAGATTTGTATCCAAAAGGACGAGCAATGGGTGAGTGGCTAACTAGTCCATTGATGTCTTGGCATTGCTTCCTGCCCCCGGGCTTTATGGAGTGGATGTAGCATTATTAGCTTAAATCTAGCTGTCAGTGATTGTGTAAATACTTGAGGAACAAACTTAAAATAATAAAAATGCCTAATATAGTAATGCTAACTCTGTTCTATTTAAAGTCAGTGTGGTTGTATACTTTTTTGTGCAGTTGTCTGGAAATAATGACAAGTAAAAATAATAAATAAATAATAAGTAAGAAAGTTACAGCAATGGGTGAGTGGTTAACTAGAGTTTATGGTCTTTCAATGTACAGTACTAGCTATCGGTGATAGTGTTATCATTAGCGTCAATGTAGCTGTCGATGATTGTATAAATACTTGGAGGAACGAAAATAACATAAAAAATGTGTTGCAGATTATAATTTGGACAGTACCTAATAAAGCGTTTTAGGGTTTATCTATAGCTAGATATTGTGACCCATAGTAAAAGTTTCAAGTTGCATTGTACAATTTCTAGTAGCCAAGGTCCTTACGCTAAACTTGACTGCACTGAAGTGACTCACAGTGAGCATGGGCAAAGGTTGCATTTAATTCTGGACTTTGTGGTATTTAGAGTAAAATCCGATACAGAAGCAACCAAATTGTACTCTCGGCTGTTTTTGAGTAAAATCCGGTACGGAAACCACCGAATTGTACCCTCGGCTGTTTTTATAGATTATTTTTTTAACAAACAAACTAGTCTCTAAACAAAGGCCGGTTTTATGATGTTTTAAGCATCAGTCTCGTTATGAAAACACTTGCTGTATTTAGTTGCGTTCTGTGTGCGAGATGTCTTTATTTACTCTGTATCTATGTGTGTTCTATGTATATGTGGGTTTTAATTATGTATGCCTTTTTATTGTAGTTTTCAGGGCACACTTATGAATGTGACGTACTATTATATGCAAAAGTTTAGGCAAGCCTGACAATTTCCATGATTTTCATTTATAAATAATCAGGTGTTTGGATCAGCAATTTCATTTTGATCTATCAAATACCTAAAAGACACAGTAATATTTCAAAGTTAAATTAGGTTTATTGGATGAACAGAAAATGTGCAATATGCATAAAAAAAAATTGACCAGTGCATAAATTTGGGCATATATATCACATCAGTATTTAGTTGAGCCTCTTTTAGCAGAAATAACAGCCTCTAGACACTTCCTATAGCCTCTAATGACTTTCTGGAGGAAGGTATTTTGGACCATTCCTCCTTGCAAAACAGCTCCAGTTCAGTTAGGTTTGATGGTTGCCAAGCATTTTTTCTTAGCCTTTTCCTGTACCATAATGTTGAACAATCTTTGTTTTCAGGTCATTTCAGAGTTGTTTTGATGCCCCCATGTTGCCACTCTTCAGACGGGAAGTTAAAGAGAACAACAACATGCAATTACTACGTCCTTCTGTGATTTGATAGATCAAAAAATAATTGCTGATACAAACACCCAATTGTTTATAAATTAAAATCTTGGAAATTTTCCAGGGGTGCCTAAACTTTTTCCTATCACTGTAGGTCTCAATGTTTCTCACCGGCTAAATAGTAGTTAAATAAATCAAAATAAAAACAACCCAAAATCCGGAGTCCTAACCTCAACACTATTGAGATTCTGTGGCGTGGCGATTCTAACCAGACATCCCAAGAATATTACTGAACTGAAACTATTTTGTAAAGAGCAATGGTCCAACATTTCCCCTGACCGTTGTGCAGGTAAATGCAGGAAATATTTGGTTTAGGTTAATGCTGCCAAATGAGGGTCAATCAGTTATTAAATCTAGAAGTTCACGTAGGCTACCAGTCATTTTTCCCATCGACTGTTGTAACATTGATGGAGATTAGGTAAAATTGTATGACGAATGGATGCTGAAATTTAGGCAATACCAAAGTGTTCACAAACGTTTTCGGGCCAATCTGTATTTTATTATTTACTTTTTCTAACCAATTTTGCAGTAGGAATGGCTCACATCTGTAAGCATAACACATCTGAAAAATACTGTAAACAATTTAGCCGAACCTTTTTCTTTTTCAGTGACCAGAATACAAATGCTGTAGAACATGTATTTCATGCCATTTAAAAAATAGAAGAAAGCAGTTTAGATGCAACAATTGATTTACTACACCAGGAGTATCTTACCCTATGAGGGCCAAAGTTTGCTTGTTTCCTCTGTACTCCCATATCATTACTTGCATATCCAATAAGTCCCAGAGTAGAGGGTAGCAGTGAAAAATACAGAGTGGAACTGACTTTGAGGGCCAGAGTTGAATAGGGCTATACTACACTATACAGTGCATATTGTATTGCAATGCGGTCAGGACAAACAATGAGCAAGCACAATGGGCACACACTGGTAAGATTTTAGGACATGCTTGTGTGTGTGTGTGTGTGTATTAAAGCACTACATAGTGTAGGGAAACGTTATTCTATAAACATAACATTTTTCAAATATCAATAATTTTTTTTATTTTTTTATTTGTATTAGCATTTGTAAACTGGACACTTGAAAGAGAAAGCAGTTCTGTTGTTTGTGCTCAAATTCTACAAATAGCACATAAAAACAAATAGCACATAAAAACTTACAATCTAGAAAACAAACAAGTAATTATAAAATAATAAGGCTTTCAGACTGGGATTAATTCAAGCCTCTATAGTAATGTCATGTTGTCTGTTAATTTACAACATTTATCCCGGGCCCACACACTTTGAATTCTGAAAACTGAAGATATTCTTGTAGAAGGTCAACTTTGTAATAGTTGTAGATTTTGATCCGGTACACATTTGTTTATTTTTACCAATGCAATAAAGCTACAGTGTAATTTAGCCCTGAATTTAAAATAAAGAATAGTTTCTAGCAAGCTGCACGGCCAGCGGGGTACGTGGGAAGTTCACATCCCTTTCTGATGTTTGACATAATAAAATATGACAAATGATTTATGTTGAACATTAATGATGCTATGTTAGGTCATTTGTTACAGTTGTGGATGCACAGATGTTGTTTCTGTTTGTAATTGAATCACACAACCAAAATAATGAATTGCCCACTTTATATACACAGCCTGTCTTTGTTATACCCCATTGTAGAATGTTATATAGGAACAAATCATCTATGGTCTGCTTGAAAGGCCAAGCAGAAAGAAGATAGTGAAATATATTATTAGTATACTAAAGTAAATTTAAAAATATTTTAAATTAAAATATTATATTCTAAGCAACATGTATTGTAAAATGTATTGCTTAATGTCTGTCACAGCTCAGGCCATGGCAGGTGTCTATCATGACCTAATTGACTGATTAGCTCTTTGTTGTGTGCAGTTCTGACATTATTTCCCACCAGTCACCTGTCTTGTTTTCTGTTCACAATTATCAGCTGTCAACAATCAATTAATTACTATTGAGTATTTAGTTCTTGTGTTTACTCACTGTCATTTTCAGTTATTGTTACCTGTATGGTGCAGCGCTAACAATTTCAGCAGTACCTTTCTATGTAAATTCAACAATTGGTAATCTGTGTTCATACTACATAAATGTACTAGTGATTATTTGTACTGAGAAGTTTTAAATCTATGTTGACTCAGCTATTGCTCATCTTTGTTAATACTATGTTAATGTACAGTGAGTTATTGTCGCCTTGAAGACATAAAGGTTTGTTATTTTGGGCATCACTGTCACCCATGCTGTTAAGTAGCCTTGTTGGCTTTGATTCTTTATTTTCCGTATGCACGTCCTTGAATAAAATAAGGAATGTGAATTGCCTGCATCTGGCTTCTCTCTCACTACAAGCTTTTTCACCCATGCATTCTATCCACAACACTCCACCGCATTACAAGTTCTAAAGTACAAGTGAATAGAAATATACTTCTATTACTTAACCCACAATATTTCAGTATAAAAAAAATTATTCAACAAATACGGTACAACTTTTTTTACTATTACAGTAAAAGGATATTAGGATATCATTTGAGAGTTGTTTTGAGGGCCCCATGTTGCCACTCTTCAGAGAGTTAAAGAGAACTATTTGCAATTGGCCACCTTAAATGATTGGATGCACCAAAAATCTTTTGGACCTGTCTATTTTCATTTTGATGCATATTGCTGATTTTCTGTTAATCCAATTAACCTCATTTCACTACCAAAACATGTCTGTGTCCTTGAGGTATTTGATAGATGAAAAAGAAATTGCTGATCCAAACACCCAATTATTTACAAATGAAAATCATGGAAATTGTCAGGGATGCCTAAAATCTTGCATACGACTGTATATATATATATATATATATATATATATATATATATAAAGATTTAATTTGCAATAAATAAACATTTTTATCAAAATCCTATGTTTAGGTTCAGTAAATGAACTGCTATATCATTAATGAATGTTGTGCTGGACTAACCAGAGCTCTTCATTTTAAAACATACTTTGTTCCTATATTTTTAAGTACGTATATGCATTTTTTAGGTACGAATAAAATACAATCGTATTTATTTTCTACACTTTAGTGAGGTGTCTGTCCGTATTTGTGTATAAATGCAAGACGTCCCATTAGGCTATTCAAATTGTTTAGGTTTTCTGAAAAAAAGGATGTGAAAATGTACGGTTGTTTGCAAACAGTGTGTGAAATAATATTACAATAAGGGAAAATTGCCCAAAGTTACTAAATTACCGTTAATAGTGTTCAAATATAGGCATCATTTTGACACTTACAGGTAAATGTTTTTTCAGGTTGGAGCTGGAATTCGTGTATGCTGAGATGTCAGTTCGTTTTGGTGCACACAGCATGCATTATGATTATGAACTATTCTTTTTGAAGTCTTGGAGTGAAAACATAGAATGAACTTGAGGCCACGGGTGATCTGCCTCCAATAGCTCGCACACATCTTTCTCTGCTTTGGCCACCACCTTCCAACTAAACGCACGCTAAATATAAGCGGGTGATTGATGCATAGCCACCTCTCACAAAGCAGCCTCTCCAATGTTTCGCGAGACCTGTGAACAAGTCATATTAACTTACTTTTACCATTTGACAGTAGCGGTGGAACGCCACCGAATGTAGGGAAGTACAGTTTTTTCACTAGAAATTTACTTGAGTAAGAGTAAAAGTACCCATCTGTAAATGTACTCTGAAAAGTACAAGTTACCGAAAAAATTTACTCAAGTAAATGTAACGAATGTTACTACACACCTATGTATCTATATAATGTTTAACATCGCAAGACCTGTGATTCAGTTCTACTAGTTGTATGGCACTCATGGCTCCCTGCACGGACACTGCTTAAACGCTATCTGTGTCAGAGGTAGAGGCCAAAACAACGCAGTGTATCATCCAGAACAACATCAGCTGTAATTGTAAACTTACATGTTGCCGGAGTAAAGTTCATAAAAGAAGATCCCTTGTCGTGTGTCTCAATCTACCTATGCACCTCCATCCCACCGGAAGGTACAGCACATTAATATATACTGGACGTACCATGTGTGACGTCACCCATTGGTTTGAAGAGATCTGATTTAAATCATTGAATTTGCCGTTATGAGCGCAGACATCTTGGTTACGATTTTAGACCAGAAGGAGGAGTAATCTAGCTAGCTAACTGATATTAATTGGGATGCTAATGTTGGCTAACGAAAAACATTATTAAAACAAAATGTAAAACAAAATGTAACGTTACTTACCAGAAAAACTGAACTGCCGACTGCTTTAAGTATCTTGTCGTACATCCAAACACAATAGCCACACCCTAAAACACCCCCTGCTTTATCGCCGATTTTAATATCATCAAAACCATAATTTAAAAAATTAACATGATTCTGTATTGCAGAAGACTTAAAACTAGCGATTGGGACCATAAACTCATTATGAAAATGTTTACTGAGGTAATAAATCAAGTGTGAAGTGGGTCTTATTTTCATAGACTTCTTCAAAAACCGAGCTCTTTTGCAACCAGACGTGTTGCCCCCAGCTGGATTTCAGATAGTAGGCACTTCCGCATTTGCGTCACTTTGCCAAACTAGATGCTCGCCTTGTGGTTTTTTCAAATGCCCCCCAAGGGCTCTTCAACACCCCCCTTACTAAAATATTGTTTCCAGCGCTCCATGTTTTCTACTGAATGCCCTCTGGGAGGGGCAGTACTGCCCTCATTGAGAAACACTGCCTTACACACACACACATACCTTACAATACCACGGCTAAGGGCTATAACACGGGCACTTCATATTGCCTTGTGCCTAAAAATAAACCTTAGCCCTTATATGTGAGACTACAGAGATTCATGACAATCAGAGATTCATGACAATCCTAAATTGAGCCAGGATCATTTCAATCAATGCATTTCTTGATGTATTATCAGATGTTGAATGTAACAAAAAAAATCTAATTAAAAACCTATTCAGGTGGGAATCCTAATTTTTTGTAGAATGCCTTGAATAAGAAAGTTGGGTACATGTTTTAAATTAACTCAAACCTTTTGAATTATTTTAAAGTTATATTTGATATTGTATGATTATGAAATAATGGAACAATAGTCATAGGCTTGTCATTCAAGCTACTTACTGACCCAATATATCTATTCTGAGCTCAAAGATAGTTAATTTATTTTCTTCCGTAACTTATGTCAATCACTTTTAAGAAAACAGGAAGAGAAGTCAAATGATCTCACCCCATAAATATTGGCAAACTCATCCAAAAACAAGCATGAATTTATTCTTAAATGTATAACTATACACATACAATCCTATTACAAAAAATATAAGCATACTGTATAAACCTGTTTGGTTCAGAATTGACTGCTGAGTGTAACTGTGACCACTTATATGAGAAAATTGTCAAGTGTGAAGATCTCATTTGCAAGTGCAAAGTTCAAGAGAATTGTAGAGCTAAGGCCGGATTTACTTTTAAAATAGCCCACACCGTAGTCAAACTTTCGAACAGTGATATGATATGTAAAGCAGGCAGATCCTTGGTGCTCAGAGGCTGTTCATTGTAGTGGTCAGACCAATCAGAGGTTAGAGCCCGCCCTTCCAACTTTGATAGGTGAAAGCGACGGATTCAATGGCATATTCAATAATGACGGATTTCACAATGACTGACTGCAACCATGAAATAAATAAATTGCGATATATGAAATGAATCATCAAATATAGAAATGATTAAATACATGTAGAAATACAGCATTTAATGTTACATGTTTTTATCCATTATTTTATAATTAATTTAAATTATATATTTCCCATTTATTTATTTATTTCATAGTGTATATATGTATTTAATAAAGTCCCTAAAATTCCACCATAGTTAGTGTTTAGCACTATGAATCTTGGTAGTGATATGGAGACACATTGAAACATGCTTTTTCTTGCAGTGGGTGGATAGTGATTGATGTAATGAGAGTCAGGGAACAACAGAAAACCAGACATGAAACATGGAATGCGAGGGATGTTGTGAGCCTTACTACACCCCAATCAGTCCAGGGGAGCACTGTTCCAGTGCTATTTAATTATTATAGCGAAGCACAAGAATGCCACCAAATCATGCCTAAGAACAGCTCTTAGCCATGGTATATTAGCCATATATCAAACCCACTTGTGCCTTATTGCTTACTTATGAAACAGGTTCTGAGATATCTGCAATTTGATTGACTGAAATTGGTTTCAAAGCCTTAGACTTTGTCACTGATTTGTCAACTCAGATCTAAATTTAACAAAAATGAAACATAATAATTAGTATATTAAATATTAATTTGTGTCAACAAAATCGAAAATGACAGATTTTAAAATTTTGCAGTGGAACCGGCTTCCACTCAGACCTCTGTGCCAGCCTTTGTGCCTTGCTTTTGTAATTACATGATTGCTGTCAGACGAGTGCTACGCCGCCGTTTGCCTAGCAATTATGTACCCTGACCGGGTACACAAAAACAGCTCCAGTATGGAAGAGGGAACCATGGTCGCTACTCTATTGACACACTAAACAATATTCCACCAACAATAAATTATTACATTATGAATGAGTTATGCTGTTGATGCAATGAGAAAGATCATAACCATATTTTACATTACCGTCATTTAGCAGATGCTTTTATCCAGAGCGACTAAGAGTGAAAGGAGGGATATCCCCCTAAATCAATGTAGGGTAAAGTGTCTTGCTCTTGGACACAATGGAATTTGGCCTAATTAGGGTCCCTAACCACTGAGCCATCTGCCCCCCCCCCAGAATGTACTACATGTGTTACTTAAGTGAGCCTGTTTTGTTCATACCAACAAAAAAGGCACTTGGAACACGTCACCTGGGACAGGCTCACACCAGGAAACACTGCATGAACAGAAAGGTAGTTTTCAAAAGACAAGAAAAACAACATCTTGTGTATTTTATGAATGTCAATCCTGATGTGAACATGGCTGAAAGACATCGCTGGGAGAAAAAAAATCTGGGACAACCAAAAGTACCCACCAAAAGACATACAGCATGATTGAAATGCCACAGACCTTTTTCTAGGTGAACAAAACATTCATTTTTTTTAGATCTCCCTCCCCCAGTCTGGACCCAACATGATGTATTGAGCCATTTTCCCCTTGACAATTGTAATTATCAAACTTGCAGATTATGCAATACTAATTTTATAATTATAACAATTGTGTAATCTCAGACCCAGTGAGTAGACTTCTGCCATGGGAACTCTTGACTCAACAAATGGGTTGAGTGAAAATGTGTCTTGACTACAACACTGAATAGCAGAAGGGTATTCCAGAAAGGTGGCTCAAAAATGTAAGTGTACCTTAAAAATAGCCAGCTTCTATTAACCAGATGAGTCCCAGATTGGCTGTTAAAGTCACTAGTGCAGATTGGTTGAACCTGCAACTCAACATGCAGTCAACATTTAAACAGGTCCTCTTGAGGATGTTCAGTAAAGTGTTGATGCCATGAAATCAAAACACAAGGCACAATATTTCAGTAGTTATTCACAGTGTTTCTATACTTTATGACATCATTGCTACACACTGATCATTTAATGTTTTTCCAAAAATAAGTAACACCATGGCTGTCACAAATGTAAGGTTGGGAGGGTTATAAACCTGTTTTTAATTTATAGAGCACTTGTATTGCAAGAGTTATACTATTGTTTGTAAAACCTATAACCTAAACCAAAGGTGGCCAATAATGTTCGCTTGAGGGCCACATAGTTTCTGAAACCAAGTGAAGGGCTGCATAATAAACCTATAATATTTGATTAATTTTCAAAGGTATGAAAGCATTTTTTTCACATGACAACACTGAATAAATGACACTGCTACAATGTAATGTAGTGAGTGTACAGCTTGTATAACAGGGTAAATTTGCTGTCCCCTCAAAATAACTCAACACACAGTAGTTAAGGTCTAAACCGCAGGAAAACAAAAGTGAGTACACCCCTAAGTAAAATTTGGAAAAATTGTACACTTAATAAAAATGGGATTTTACTTTAAAAAGCACTCTAGGGAGAAGAAGAGAATGAATGACAACACACAAGTGCAACAGACTGATTTTATTACATGTAGGCTAGACTACTGTAATTCTCTATATTGCGGTATATCAAGCCACCAAATCGCCCGTCTTCAGCTAGTCCAAAATGCTGCGGCCAGACTCATCCACATATGTCGGAAATATGACCATATCACTCCGATTTTAAAATCGTTGCACTGGCTGCCAATTCGGCAGAGAATAGATTTTAAAATTTTACTCCTTGTTTTTAAATCTCTACATAACCTAGCCCCGGTCTATCTCTCTGAGCTTGTCCATCCTTACACCCCATCCCGAAGCCTAAGATCTCTTGATCAAGCTTTGCTGGTAGTCCCCCGGGTTAGACTCAAGCGTAGAGGTGAGCGTGTTTTTTCGGTGGCAGGCCCGCGTCTATCGAACTCCATGCCCCTTCAGATTAGAACGGCCCCTACCTTGTCTGTTTTTAAGTCTTTATTAATAACCCACCTGTTCTCTTTAGCTTACTAACCTTCATCTCTGGCTGATTTTATTTTTTTATTTTTAGCCTACATTTTATACTTCCATACTTGTGTTACTGTGTGTTGTTATATAGGTATTTTTTATTACTTTCTTTTTAGATTTATTTTCTGTAAAGCACTTTGGTCAGCCTAGTGGCTGTTGTAAATTGTGCTATATAAATAAAATGACCTTGACCTTAAGACCCTGGTAGCAAAGTTTAAAAAGCAAGGTACTAGGTAGCCTAGCAGGGACATTTGGTTACCTCTGCAAGATGTTATGGTCCAATTTGCACACTTGGATGCTGTCAATGAGACAGAAATGAGATACAAACTAGAGTCAGTAAAAGGTACCCAAATCTGAGATTCGATATCTCTGACTCTAATTAACCAACATGGACGAACCATACCTCGATTTCTGCAGCAGAACTCCCTGTTTCCTTTGGTACCAGCCATAAGTGTCTAGCTTGTAGGGTTTCTGTATGTACACAGTGGGTGAAATAAGTATTGAACTTATTTTTCTCAGAAAATATATTTCCTATGGTGCTATTGACATGACATTTTCACCAGATGTTGGTAACAACCCAAGTAATCCATACATACAAAGAAAACAAAACAAATAAGCTCAGAAATTAAGTTGTGTTATAATGTGAAATGACATAGGGAAAAAGTATTGATTACTCATATTCATTTAATACTTTGTACAAAAGCCTTTGTTGGTAATTACAGCTTCAAGACGCCTTCGGTATGGAGAAACCAGTCACATGTATTGCTCTGGTGTACTTTTGGCCCATTCCTTCACACAAACAGTCTTCAAATCTTGAAGGTTCCGTGGGCCTCTTCTATGAATCTTGATCTTCAGTTCTTTCCATAGATTTCCAGGTGATTGGCTGGGCCATTCTTGCAGCTTTATATTCTTTTTTTTTAAACAATTGAGAGTTTCCTTGGCTGTGTGTTTGGGATCATTGTCTTGCTAAAATCATCCTGGTAGATGGCAGCAGATTCTTGTCAAGAATGTCTCACTAAATTTGCCCATTCATCCTTCGTACAATTATGTGAAGTTTGCCAGTACCAGTTGCTGAAAAGCAGGCCCACACCAGGATGTTCCCACCTCCAAACTTCATTATTAGTATGGTGTTTTTAGGGTGATGTGCATTGCCATTACTCCTCCAAACATGGTGTGTATTATGGAGTCCAAACAGTTCAATTTAGCGCTCATCTGACCACACTATATTCTCCCAGTATTTCACTGGCTTTTCCAAATGTTGTGCAGCCAAACTTTAAGCTTTTTTTTCAGCAATGGAGTCTTGCATGGTGAGCGTGCATATAGTCCATGGCGGTGGAGTGCATTACCTACTGTTTCGTTTGAGACAACAGTACCTGCTATAATGGGGCAAAAAAGTATTTAGTCAGCCACCAATTGTGCAAGTTCTCCCACTTAAAAAGATGAGAGAGGCCTGTCATTTTCATCATAGGAACACTTCAACTATGAGAGACAAAAGGAGGAAAAGAAAATCAAGAAAATTAAATTTTTTATGAATTTATTGGTAAATTATGGTGGAAAATAAGTAATCAGGCATTGGCATGTTATGTTATTCATCCTCATAAATAATACGTTAAAAAGAACAATATCATGTTTAAAACTGATTCTTGTCGATGTCTCCATCTGGCGAAGCAGATAGATAGAGATGATGATCATGGATGGATGGGTAGTCTTTATTGTCAACTGGGAAAATTGTTTTCATAGTATACATGATGTCATCAGCTACAGAATCATAGTGGTCATTTATATGCCTTTAGTTCAATTTGTTTTTGAATGTGTTCCATCATGAAATTCCATTTGCGCAGAACTAATTCCCAGTCACAATTAGATTAATACTGACATCTGTAGCTTATCAGATACAATAAATGGATGATTATAAAAAGCCATGCCATCACAAGGTGTAATGATGCAAAATGTCTGATCTTGCGCTGTTAGAAGATGTGACAAATGGAAGGATTCACAGGGAAAGAAGCTTCAGACAGCAAGAAGACTTGCTGGAAAATGAGGAGTACTCAGAGAAACCACGCTGTGCCAGTCGTACTTCAAGTCCTTACAACACTAGGATTTCTATCGACTGCCACTTTCCAGAGGGAATTGGCTGACAGGTTAGGGATATCTCTGCCAACCCTTAACCAGGTTATGCCAGATGTGTTAGTAGGTATAATAGGTTTGTCGCATAATTACATAGCCTCAAGTTTCCGTACACAGCGGGTGGACAGGCAAACTAAAAAGTGCAATTTGCAGCTATGTCCGGTTTCCCAAATGTATCAGTGCTATTGACTGCACTCATGTTGCCATAAGGGCACAATGAGAATGAAAATGCTTTCATTAATCGTAAGCATTTTCATTCCATCAACGTCCAAATAATTTGTGATGCAGACATGTTACTCACTAATGTAACAAATCTTCCCCCACCCGTGGCAGACACACTTTTGCAATGAAGCGCTAGATGCTTTTTGGCAACGACTTGATATCTGATCACTTTTTTATCTCAGCCATGGTCCGACTTTCTGAGGCTGCGGCATTCACGGGTCTGCAACCTTTTGCCACTCCAATGCATTTTTGGGCACTATGCTGCTAGCTTCAGAGGGATGGCAGGAACATTAGGTGTGGCCATATCAACAGTTTGGTAGATTCTGAGAAAAAAGGAACACACTGGTGAGCTCTGCAACATAAAAGGGAATGGACGTCCATGGAAGTCAACAATGGTGGATGATCATTAGATCCTTTCCATCAGGTCCGGCTCTGGCAAGTTTGGCATCCTAGGCGAGATTTGGGATGGCACACCCCCCTTTCTGCAAAAGCAACCCAGGAGAATTTTAAGACAAAGAAGTGGAATATTCTGCAATCAAGCATGCATTTCACTTGCCGAAGACAAACTTAAGCCAGAAAGACCCACGTACAAACAACAACTGAAGACAGTTGTAGTAATGGCCTGACAAAGCACCACAAAGGAGAGAACCCAGTGTTTGGGGATGTCCATGCGTTCCAGACTTTGAGCAGTCATGGATTCTTGACAAAGTATTAAAAATGAACATTTTATTCATGATTGTGTTCATCTGTCCAATTTCATTTGAACCCCTGAAATAAGGGGACTGTGAATGTAAATGTTTGCAATTCCTAAATGTTTCATACAATATATTTGTTCAACCACTTGGATTAAAGCTGATAGTCTGCACTTCAATTGCATCTCAGTTTCTTTTTATTTCAATTCCATTGTGGTGGCGTACAGAGCCAAAATTGTGACATTCTCCAAATATTTCTGTACCTAACTGTATTTGCCAACTATGCAACCGTGATAGAATTCACAGGCACCAGACTGGCACATAAGGAGTTGCTCGGGAGCAATGTGTATCAAGGTTTTCCCAGTTAGTGTTAAAAATGTACATCTTTATTAAAATGGATGGCACTGTGCCTGTCTCACTTTCTCACAGTGCAGTGGCTGCTTATTCCCAGCGGCTGTTGACTGATGTGTGGTTGTCTGGTAATTAGGCTGCGTAATAGCCTGCTGTGACAAGAACTGTGGCCTGTGTCAGAGTCACAGCAAGGGGGGATGGAGGGCAGCAAGGGCAGTGATCATGAAGGGTGGTTTGGGATTCAGACCAGAAAAGTATAATGGGATGGAGTAGTCAATATAGGTCAGGAGGTGTGCTGCAGTGGTCTTTAATGCAGCATCACAGGCAGGAATGGAGGTAAAGAGCAGACTGCAGAAAAAGGTGAGATGAGTATCTAGAGCAGGTCAGCATTTATTCTCATGACTTATGATAATCTAGTGGTCAATGTGGAAATAGTGTGGGGGTATAGTAGGCTATGGAACTGATTGTTAGCTACCACAAAAGACAGCTTGCAGAGAGAGTTGAGGAGTATCCAAACAGGGGGCGTGGAATAGGCAATGGGGTATTAAGCAGCATGAAGCAGAGGTGAGGGTACAGCAGCACATAGATAAAAATTCAGTTTTCTGTATGTCAATCTATCTATCATAGACATTTGTGATGTGATTCTTGAAACTAGGCATACTGTATGTCGCAACTGGCTCCTTTCCAGGAGACAGAGTTTAGTGTGTGAAAAATATATTTGTCTTCAAATTGGTTAGAAAAAGGTTCTTGAACATATACTATGCACATTCATTTGCCTTCATACCAAAGTCTTGTTTAGTTTGTAAATATGAAGAAAAAAATATACATGAAGAGGCTACTTTCAGCATAACACAGGAACAATCACAAAAGCCATGATTGGCTAAGATATTGGGGGTTGGACATGCCCGAGAGGGGAGTTCTGATTGGTGTGTGAAGTTTCTTATTAGAGCATCTAACTCGACAATATTAGGTTACTGCTGCTAGTATTTTTTTAGTTGTATTCTTATCAAAAGTTAAAAAATATATATGTTACAGGAAAATTTTATACCAACCAGCCTTCTTCCCCGATCCTCACATACATACAAAACAGACCTTAATGCTGAGTAATTTCAAAGGATTACAGCTAATTAACTGCAAATGGATTGCTACTGCTCTCACAGTGTTACTGCCCTGAATTTTGCTGGTGCTGTTTGATAAATGTGACCAGTTTCTTGAAACTGGGACCAAATTGCACATTTAAATTTTCCAGGAGAGCAAAAAAATTACAGATTATTTTTTCCAAAATTCACAGCATTTTCTATATTAATATGGAGAAAAAGTGTTACTTTACCAGCCTAGGAAAAACCTTGAAGCCATGGGAAATGAGAATGGCAACACACACATTGAGCTTCTATTTGTTTATACAGTTGTGCTCAAAGGATTGCATACCTCTGGTAATAACTGTACCATTTTCAAAGAGAACATGAGTGAGCAGGCAAAAAAATGTTTTCATTACTCATGCGATTCATATGCACCTGTAGGTCATAAAACAGAATGGCACAATCATAATAGAAAACATGGAAACAAAGAAAATAATGAAATGACCCCTGTTTGATAAGTCTGCATGGATAACAGATAACAGAAAATGAATACAACTAATTTAAGTACTCGTTGATGAGGAAGGTTTTCAGACATTTCCTGAAGATGGGTAGAGAATGCTGTTCTAGCTTCCAGTAGAAGCAGCATGCAGTCATTTGTGATAGTTGTCTATAGAGGTTCCAAATTCTTTTAGGTGGTATAGCTGCCCTATTTGTCTTGGCCTCCAGGTCATGCAAAGTCTTTGGTTGTCTCGCATGAACCGCATATTTGAGATCTCCCCAGAGTAGCTTGATGATATTAAGGTCAGGAGACTGGGATGGCCACTCCAGAATCTTCACCTTTTTCTGCTGTAACCACTGGAGGGTCAACTTGGCCAGGTGCTTAGGGTCATTGTCGTGCTGGAAAGTCCAAGGGCATCCCAAGGCGACGCTTTCGTGCAGAAGAATGCAAACCGTCTGCCAGTATTAACATTCTGCATTCATCTTGCCATCAATTTTCACAACATTCCCAGTGCCTTTAGAGCTCACCCCCCCCAACACATCAGTGAGCCATCACCATGCATCACAGTGGGGATAGTATTCTTTTAACTATAGACCTCGTTGACCACTCTCCAAACGTACCGCTTATGGTTGTGACCATAAAGCTCTATTTTGGTCTCTTCACTCCAAATTACAGTGTGCCAGAAGCTGTGAACGTGTCAAGGTGTTGTTGACCATATTCTAACCAGGCTTTTCTGTGGTACTGGCAAACTGTGGGTTTGTCTTTGTATCCAGAACAATTCTTTTGGCAGTTTTGACTGAAATCTTTCTTTGTCTATCTGACCTTGGCTTGGTATCAAGAGATCCCCAAATCGTCCACTTCTTAATAAGTGAATAAACAGTATTGACTGGAATTTGCAAGTCTTTGAAATTTTTTTATATAATTTTACAACTTTATGCAGTTTCAGTTCTTTATTATGCAGGTCTTTTGACAGTTCGTTTCTGCTCCCCATGGCTCAATATCTAGCCTGCTCATTGGATTCACGTGAGAGCTAATAGACTTATTGACTATCTATACACAGACACTGA
Organism: Umbra pygmaea; assembly: GCA_016801145.1. Taxonomy (NCBI): domain Eukaryota; kingdom Metazoa; phylum Chordata; class Actinopteri; order Esociformes; family Umbridae; genus Umbra; species Umbra pygmaea. The sequence goes on along the minus strand of JACXGM010004395.1, from coordinate 20,531 downwards.
TTGCAATTTAAAATGCCACAGGTGTGGGAAATCAACCTTTAATTGCCATTTTAACCTGTGTCTGTTACAAGGCCAATCATTCAAAGGTATGTGCACTTTTGATCAGGGCAATTTGGGTGATTTCTGTTATCAGGATGGTTTACAAAGGAGCCAAACAACTGTGATAATTAATGGCTTCATATGATCACTATCCTTACATTACAGTCAGTTTTTGCATGAACAGTCAAATTGTCAAAATCAATGCAGAAATGTCACAATTTCTGCCAGGGTATGCAAACTTATCAGCGAAACTTTAGACTACTAAACTAGTTTTTTTGATTACACGAAGCAGAGTATGTGAGCAGAGTTGAGCGTTTGGAAATCCCGCTTCTCGCACACTGAGCGGTTGTTGTGCTCTACTCCACCACTCCACACCTTTTTTAACCGCTCCCCGCAAAACCGCACATCGCTCACATGAAAAATAATGACACTCCAAATTCACTCCAAGACTTTTAGTCATATTTCAATATTAACAAAACACATCCATTGTGTGACCGTGTATGTTGATCACTGAAATATTTAAACTAATCAACTTGAATTGTGTTAGCGTTGTAAACATGAAAATGTGACCATGTATATGAAAAAACAACAAGTTTTTAAAGTAAAGTATACAAATATTAATAAAAAACAGTGAAATCTCATTTTACAAATATACTAGGTATTTTCTATATACGTATATTGTGAAGATAAATTAAAATGTCAAGAAACTTAAAAAAGATTCCATGTGGGCAAAAAAGAAAAATAGGCTATAGTGTAATACAAAGAGAATGAACAAAATGTTTTAATTGCTCATTTTATAACTAGGTCTAACCAGTAGTTGTTCCTTTCTGTACGTATGTGCACGCAGTACACTATCGTCCTTGAGAGAGATAGGCCTATGTCTTTTCATAATCCATAAAGACTTTCTAGTTACACCACTATATAACCTCACTCCCTCTCCTGCACTTTGTCCCTTTCATTTTTGTAGGTAATCTTGATTTTGCACCTGTATGTTTTGTTAGTTTATTAGAATATTTATCAAACTCCATGATGACAGATTAACAACACGCACTAGCCAGGCATGTAACATATACAGGTCCTTCTCAAGAAATTAGCATATTGTGATAAAGTTCATTATTTTCCATAATGTAATGATAAACTTTCATATATTTTAGATTCATTGCACACCAACTGAAATATTTCAGGTAATTTATTGTTTTAATACTGATGATTTTGGCATACAGCTCATGAAAACCCAAAATTCCCATCTCAAAGAATTAGCATATCATGAAAAGGGTCTCTAAACGAGCTATTAACCTAATCAGCTGAATCAACTAATTAACTCTAAACACCTGCAAAAGATACCTGAGGCTTTTAAAAACTCCCAGCCTGTTTCATTACTCAAAACCGCAATCATGGGTAAGACTGCCGACCTGACTGCTGTCCAGAAGGCCATCATTGACACCCTCAAGCAAGAGTGTTAGACACAGAAATAAATTTCTGAACAAATAGGCTGTTCCCAGAGTGCTGTATCAAGGCACCTCAGTGGGAAGTCTGTGGGAAGGAAAAAGTGTGGCAAAAAATGCTGCACAACGACAACAGGTGACCGGAGGAAGATTGTGAACGACCGATTCCAGACCTTCGATGACCTGCGGAAGCAGTGGACTGAGTCTGGAGTACAAACATCCAGAGCCACTGTGCACAGGCGTGTGCAGGAAATGGGCTACAGGTGCCGCATTCCCCAGGTCAAGCCACTTTTGAACCAGAAACAGCGGCAGAAGCGCCTGACCTGGGCTACAGAGAAGCAGCACAACAAAACAACAACAAATTTTGCATGTCATTCTGAAATCAAGGTGCCAGAGTCTGGAGGAAGACTGGGGAGAAGGAAATGCCAAAATGTCTGAAGTCCAGTGTCAAGTACCCACAGTCAGTGATGGTCTGGGGTGCCATGTCAGCTGCTGGTGTTGGTCCACTGTGTTTTATCAAGGGCAGGGTCAATGCAGTATTGAGTGCATAACTGAACATAATTGTTTGAAGGTTGACTTTTTCTTTTCTTTTTTTTTGTATTACAAACACTTCTTGTATTAGTCAGATGAAATTTGCTAATTCTTTGAGATAGGACTTTTGGGTTTTCATGAGCTGTATGCCAAAATCATCAGTATTAAAACAATAAATGACCTGAAATTTTTCAGTTGGTGTGCAATGAATCTAAAATATATGAAAGTTAAATTTTTATCATTACATTATGGAAAATAATGAACTTTATCACAATATGCTAATTTCTTGAGAAGGACCTGTACACATATAGGTTCATTAGGCTGGGCATGTCCTGACCATGTGAAGTGAGCGCTACTGGATCCATATTAAAGTGCAACTCTCTCCAAAATGCAACCTACGGTCTTTTTTTAAATGTGCAAACTTTCATTTAAAAGCGTAATTAGCAGGGAAACTCTACTTTAAGGTTTCAAAATTTTCGGTTTTGGTCAAATCGCCTTTTGAACGGGAGGGATAGGGGCACTTATATGATAGCATCAACATCGCAATTTTTAAAACACTAAGAAGGCTCGACACAACATAAAACTTTGTTCGAAGTATCACCAGGGGCTGTACACATGAACTTGAGAATTGAAAGCACTGTGTGTACACAGAGTTTACAAAAAAAAGGTTTTGTTTGAATCACCTTAGCAGTTTGTGCTTCTGGTGGCTCCCATTTTGCCAGTCAAAAAGTGTCAATCGATATTATTGAATGGCATCGATAGTTTAGTTTTTTGTAATTGCCATTGCTATTGTCATTGTTCTGACCTCACAATGTGTTAATAGTACAAGGATTGGAAGACAGCGAACATCTTCTCAATAAAGACCCAGGAGTTAAGGATACTGTTTGGAATCTTTAGAATAGATTATGTTGTAAAACTGAAAAATACAGAATTATAAAAATAAGCATTGGAAAACTATTTGTAACACATTCCAAAAGTACAAATGCATATAAAATAGTGACAGGCATACAACATGACTATTCAATCATGGGCTAACAGGAAAAAAGTGGCAAGCTTGCCTCATACCACTTTACTGACAGTTACATAGTAAAACAAATATCTAGCACTATTATACAACAGTGCATATATAAAAATGCAATAACAAACATAGATTATTATTACAGTATTTTTACCATTATATATTAATAGATGCGTTATAAATCAACTAGAGCTAAGTTGCATAACAAACTGTCTATTCGCACTAAACTCAATGCAATTCACATAACGGTAGTTAGCATAGATTAGCTTTGTATCACTGTAACCATAGAAACCAAATAAACATCTTAAGGCATAAAACTAACATGAAAATGTAGCTGAATAAGAGAGAAAATATGTACTAATGATTGTTAAACAATGTTTGTCTACTTACGGACTTATATTTCCAAGGCCTGAATGTAAGAAAAAGTTGGAGGTCATTCACGTTCCTCTTAGACTTATTTACAATGGATGGCTTGTGAAAAAGACGTTAATCAGAAATATGCTACAATACCAACATTTGTCACTAGATGGTAGTGTAAAGGAACTAAACCTTGTAATACAAAATATATATATATATATACAGCTATCAGAACAGTCATTATGACATGACCGTTCTAGAGGAATACAACCAAAATGGCGGAATTTCTAACATATAAATAGTGATCTATTTATGTTTCTTAATACTTTTGAAGCAACAACTAAACTATCCCATTGTAGAATCTGCAGTCGTATTAGATCTACAGACTAATTAAAAAAGATAAGTTTTTCAACTGACTCGGCATATGCTTCCACACCACTATGTTTACTGTCACTTCCACCAGAAATTTAAGCAGGTATGATCTAATATTTTAATTGAAATAAACATTTGGCTTATGATAGTATTGTTATAGAATACAGAAATACAATGTTCAAATTTGTGGAAGGGTTTTGCATGTAGCTTTTTGTAAGTCTAGGTTTTTTATCCGTGGCCACTGTATTAAGTATGCATGCTAAATGCATTTGCATTCACCCTTTAAGTTGCCCTGGCTGCTACGTTAACTTTAGTCTTTATATTATATTATTATAGAATATAGTCCCATCCGGTTTGTTACCAATGCCCCATTTAACACCCACCACTGTGACCTATATGCACTAGTGGGCTGGCCCTCAATACACACTTGGCGCCTGACCCACTGGTATCACCTAATTAATAAGTCAATTCTAGGAAAAACCCCTCTGTACCTAAACTCGCTTCTCACCATTGCCTTACCCACCCGTAACCTGCGCTCAACCAGATACATCTCCCTGATCTGCCAAAATTTCTTCCAGTTAGCCGCAGCTAATGACTGGAACGAGCTACAGAAGAGACTGAAACTTGTGACCACTGTCCCCCCTCACTTCATTTAAATCACAATTATCAGAGCTTCTGTCTGATCATTGCACATGCTGACCCTCCCCTCCCACATGTACACCTTAGCTTTTTAATCCATGGCGCCTTTATACTCACTGACTTATATAGATTTCTACTTTCAGTATCTTATTCATAAACTGGTATTTGCACAATAATCATTTGTACAGTCATACTCAAGTTTTAATTTATTACATTGTATTTGCCTGGAACTTTACATACCAATTTAATCTACCTCTAAAACTCATTTTTCTTTGCACTAATTGTAAATTTACATACACCTTTCTCATACAATTTTGACTATTTTAAGAAATAAATCTCTACCTTTTGTGGGGGGTTTTTCCTGTCTCGACCCTTTGTGTAATTATTGTGTATTTGTATTCATGTGTAACTATATATGGTTGGATACTTGCTTGTCACTACATTATTAATAATTTAAGTCAAGCTCAAATAGATTTACAAGGTTTTTCTATAGTGAATGGGGAGATATATGTTTTGAGACAGTATACGTGCATCACATTACATATCATCCATTTAGTTTACAAAGTTAATTGTAGTTTGCAAAGTTTAGCTGTACACCCATCTAACTAGGTGATGTCTTCTCAGATTACTTCCAAAATCATTGATGTATGGAAACGTTCCCATCTGCTTGTCATGGCTAGCTTATGTTCCTAGTGTACCTATAGAACTCTGTGCATCACGTAACAACTGTTTACGCCGCCATGCTGGCAGGAATGTAGTGGCAAAAATGAACCAGCACAGATGAGTTCACTGTGCACTTTAATTCAAAAGACATAGGCAGCTATAAAGCAAAACTTTATCAATTAAACATTAGTGATCCATATAATGCTCCCAGAGTTATTTTTACGACCGTTACAAATGAAACTATCTAATCAACTTTCCTTCGTCCTACTCTGGAGTGTTTGAAAGCCTACAAAAGCCTGGAGGGATGAAATGGACACAATCAGCTGGATTCTTGATGAATATTCAGCTTCGAAGTCTACCGGCTAAAAAATGCTTTGTCGTCACTGAAGGGGTAAGTTAAAGTGTAATGTTAATGCAGACAGTGTTATAACTTTTTTAGCTAGCTAGCGTTATCTAGTCTGTAATGTTCACCAAATGGTTAGCTACTAACATTGGCTAACGTACATTATATCAGTGCACTTTTCAACACAAGAATGCCATTACATCTTTATTACAGGTAAGTCATTACCAGAGACTGAATGATCCTCAGTTGAAGCCATGGGAGGTTATCAGGAATGAAGGGGTTGTGTTAGGAGCCCACTGTAATTGCACAGCTGGACTGGGTGAGTGCTGATCCCATGTGTCAGCTGTGTTGTTCAGGGTATGGCAACATGATTGAAGATTGAAGGAACAGAGTCAGGTGACAAGAGGGTTGTCACATTTTCCCTGAAACATAAGTACATAGAAAAAACATGGACAAATCGTAAATGTCCCGCAACATCTTTAACATTTTAATAAGTATGTGGCTTCTTTTAGGTTAGCTAATATTAGCTTTTGTAATCCACACAAAATGTATGCCATACTGCATAGGTAGAACTTGCCTTTTCCCAACTAACGGTTGTGGCTAGAAAGGAATACAGCTACGACCAAAAAGTGGGCAACGTTACCCTAAATCTCACAAAAGCTAAGCTAATATAATAATATAATTTTAATATTTTCAACGAAGAATTTTTTGATAGTTCCTCTGGTGTATTTCAATCCAAACCACAATCTTTTTCCTAAGCTTACCCAGTCGTTTGATGCCTAACATCGCTATAGTTGTATCCCTACTAGCCTCAACCTTTAGAAGCCGTTTAGCCTGTTTGCTAGCTAACATTACATAAATAAGATATTTCTGATATGTTACCTGGCATGAAATGGTCACAGCATAACCAAAATCCATTGTTTGTGGGCTCCCACCACTTGGTTTGGTCCTGTCTGCTTCTAGCACGTTTTAAGGCAGCAATCCATTTACTTCTTCTCTCAGGACCTTTAGGAATCTTATCAAATGCTCTTGTTTATATTTTTCCAATGGTTCTGGCATCCTGGCGCACAGCAGCTGTCCACCATGTTAAATCAAGGCATTTATGGAAAAAGGCAGCAAATTACAATAGGAGAAACTAGATAGCAATGTAGCTAACTCGTTATGACTCCGACTCAGCTCTGACTTTGGCGCTCCACTCTGTTCTCCACTTTACTGCCAAAATGTTTTGATATTGACTGGTGCATGCTGGGATTGTGTGACATCAACTGCCGGAGCTCTATATCTTGTGTTTACATGTTTTTGTCCCGGACTTTTTAAGTTGTAAACACTTTCTTAAAAATGACAGTGCCAAAGTAGCCACAATTAACATGAGCAACACTGTCATGGTTATGACAGAAGAGCTTTATAACAATGGCTAATCAGTCTCACGTCAGTGTTGCATTAATTCTTAGTGGCATAGATTATGTTAGTATTGTTAAAGAATAGAGTAATATATGGAAAATATGGATAAACTGAAATTGTGTCAGAGTAACTAAAAAGTACCATATATACCCGAATATTAGACGACCCTGAATATAAGACAACCCCCCCATTTTCCAGATTTATTTTTGGGGAAAAAAAAGATTTTTGGGGAAAAATCTGGTTTTCAACAGAAAATAATTTTATTTGAAAATTCTAGTGATGATTAATTGAAAAAAAAAACAACATTTTAACACCATTCATTACATGTGCTATAATGTAATACATGTACTGTAATAAATCCAAAAATGACGCCAATGCCTCATCAGATATTAAGGAAACATGTTAAGCTGAAATACTATATTTTCTAAAAACAATGCTAATGTCAGTATTTTTTCTTTTGGAAAAGTACGTTCCGACACGGAAATTATGTTTATGTTTTGGCCTGTGTGTTGTTATCAACTGCCCATTTTGACAGCACGAACGGATTGCCAGGCATACCTGTAAAAACGCAAACCCAGCGCACTACAGCCATGGAAGCAGCAAACAAACGAACGAGATCATAGATATTCTAGACAACCTAAAAAAACTATGCATGTTTCTAAACGGTTCCATGACCATAGACGTAGTAAAACACAGTTTCGATTCTGGGAGTACCCGTTTTTAAACGCTGGCTGTCCGTTTTACATATAGCACATTTAAATATTTGGATTAATTTGTCACAAAATAAAGTGCACTCTGTCAATGAGTTCAGAAATGAATGATATAACTGTTTCGAACGTGTTGGTTTATTTGACCAACTTTTGAAGCGCTTTTCTCAAGATGATCTCTTGATCTCTCCATGGCGGCAATTTATTGTTTATTTATTTAATTTATAATACTGTCATTAATTAGCCTATTGTGTTGGCGCCCTCTGCTGTTTCCCTCTGCTTTCTCCATTTTCCCCTTGATTTTGTCTATATCGCGAATATAAGACAACCCCCAATTTTTCAGCCTATTTTTAGGACAAAAACCTTGTCTTATATTCGAGTATATACAGTACTTTTATTTAAGTAAATGTCCACCTCTGCTAATGATTTAGTTTCATTTATCAATACAGAACAATTACACTGATCAGCCATAACAGTATGACAACCTGCCTAATATTGTGTAGGTATTTTTATCACACCTTTATTATTTTCTAGATACAGCCTATACACATACCTGTTTGCATACTGTGAATATATCCTTATCCAACACTGCCATACCCTGTGCCCTAAAAGGTGAACATTGTTTACATTTCTTCAATTTATACACAATTGAGACATGCACCAATAGACCAAAAATAAGACCTGGTTTGGTAAAACTTACTTGCAATACATATCTTTCTGATTATAAAAACAGGTAGCCCATACAATTAAGTGATTTGGATTACTACATGTGAGTTCCTAATGATTTAATGTATCAATCCACAACAATTTACACTGATAAATAACATTATAACAACCTGCTTGATATTGTGTACTGTATGTCACAAAACAGCCCCGTAATGCAACAAACTGTAATGCAGTGTGTGTTCTGACACCTTTCTATTAGAACCAGCATGAACTTTTTCAGCACTTTGAGCTAAAGTAGCTTGTCTATTGGATCGGATCACATGGTCCTGTCTTCGCTCCCCACGTGCATCATTGAGCCTTTGCTGCCCATGACCTTGTCACTGGTTCAATGCTTTTCCTTCGTTGGACCACGTTTCATAGGTACTGACCACTGCAGACTGGGAACACCCCACAAGAGCTGCATTCAATGAGATTAATTAATATCATTATATTTTAATTGAGTAACTAAGAAAAGCCATTCAGTAATCAAACACCTTAATTACTTTTCATTTGTCATTTATATGGTAAGTATAGGAAGTACATCACAGCAGAGAAGTACAAATAAATAAAGAGACCACTGCAAAAATAAGTATGTGTTTTGGTGTTGTTTCTTCTCCATAAACTACTGACAATATTTCTCCCAAATTCAAAAACAAATGTCTTTCAAAGTATTTATTTGCAGATTAACTGGTCAAAATAACAAAAAAATTGTCTAAGGGAAAAGCTGTTTTCAAACGATCTGTCCCGCTTGGTGTATATATATATTTGGTAACACTTTATTTTGAGAGTCCAAAAAGTGTATCTGTAGATGCTCTACAGATTATCTGCAGACAATCAACAACATTTTAACAAACTATCTACTAACCCTAACCCTAATACTAACCTTAACCCTTCCCCTAATTTTAAGCCTAACCTTAACCATTACCCTAAATCATATTCTAAACTTACCCCTACCCTTAAACTACACAATGTGTTGCTTATCAACAGATAGATAATTGGTTGATGATACGACTATCAAGAAACTATCTGTAGAGCACGTACAGATGAAATTTCAGACTCTCCAAATAAGGTATAACCATATATTTTTATATTTATATATTTACATAATGCAGTTTATCAAGAATAATGATTGATCAAACCAGACAAATTCACATTTGGCGTTTTAATTACAGTAACTGTCATTGAAACTGTCACAATGTCCGTCGTACAGATAGAGATAGGAGCGAAGGTACAATAATCCAATAGAATTTTAATTCAATAAACAAAATACTGCCACGAGGGGCGAAACAGGAGTCATTGGAAACCACTTGAATAAACTTCAGACACGTAACTGGATACATCGACGAACAAGGACAAGGCGGAAACACAAGGGCTAAATACACATACAAATCAGAGACAACAGGTAACACCGGTGCTGAATCAACACGTACACGGTCCCACACTGATGACGTCATACCACCCGAACCTGTGAGACACAGAAGGGACACCAGGGGGAACCACAGACCACAATACATTAGGGAGCAACTCAACGGAACGTAACTAAACCACTGTATCTCTAAATCATGAATACACTGAGGACGTAAGACAGAACACAGGAGACATAACTGAAAACAAAAGAGGAAGCAAATACAGCCTCACAGGGCTGGACATTACAGAAACAAGATGTGTTATATTTTAAATCACTAATATATATATAAAAATAAATAAAACAATATACTGAAGAACATGGAGGTTTCCAATTAAATCTTTGGTAAAAAAACAGCATTACAAGCAAATTATAACACCTACAGTAATTGTTAATAATATAAAGTGGTCAGCTCTGCGATTACAAGAATTACCAGTAAACATTATATCAAGTATTGAGGATATTTGGTACCAAAGAACGTGCAGGATACCAACTAAATCGAGGTATAACATAACATTTACAAACCTTTGTTAACAATAGGAGAAGTAGTTATACTTTAGGGTTAAAGTGATGGTTCGGAGTAATATAACCCTAGGGTCTTTTGCACCTTGACCTCGAGCCCCATAAGCTTTTTTCACTTTTCAACATTGGTGGAGTTTGCACTATCACCCGAATGGCTTAGTGCAGGCGCTAATGGAACAATGGGTGTATCTCGTAAATCCATCAATTTTCATCCGCTTATCCGGGATCGGGTCATGGGGGCAGCAGCTCCAGCAGGGGACCCCAAACGTCCTTTTCCCGAGCCACATTAACCAGCTCCGACTGGGGAATCCCGAAGCGTTCCCAGACCAGGTTGGAGATATAATCCCGCCACCTAGTCCTGGATCTTTCCCGAGGCCTCCTCCTAGCTGGACGTGCCTGGAACACTTCCCGAGGGAGGCGCCCAGGGGTCATCCTTACCAGATGCCCAAACCACCTCAACTGGCTCCTTTCGACGCAAAGGAGCAGCGGCTCTACTCTGAGATCCTCACGGATGACTGAGCTTCTCACCCTCTCTAAGGGAGACGCCCGCCACCCTCCTGAGGAAACCCATTTCGGCCGCTTGTACCCTGGATCTCGTTCTTTCGGTCATGACCCAGCCTTCATGACCATAGGTGAGGGTAGGAACAAAAACTGCCTGGTAGATTGAGAGCTTTGCCTTCTGGCTCAGCTCTCTTTTCGTCACAACGGTGCGACATAATGAGTGTAATACCGCCCCTGCTACGCCGATTCTCCGACCAATCTGCCGCTCCATTGTTCCCTCACTCGCGAACAAGACCCCAAGGTATTTAACAACTCCTTCATTTGGGGTAAGGACTCGTTGCCTACCTGGAGTAGGCACTCCATCGGTTTCCTGCTGAGAACCATGGCCTCAGATTTAGAGATGCTGATCCTCATCCCAGCCGCTTCACACTCGATCCAGTGAGTGCTGAAGGTCACAAGCCAATGATGCCATCAGGACCACATCATCTGCAAAAAGCAGCGATGAGATCCGCAGCCCACCGAACTACAACCCATCCCCACCCTGACTACACCTCGATATCCTGTCCATAAATACTACAAACAGGATTGGTGACAAAGTGCAGCCCTGGCGGAGACCAATCCTCACATGAAACTAATCCGACTTACTGCCGAGAACCCGGACACAGCTCTCGCTTTGGTCATACAGAGATTGGATGGCCCTAAGAAGGGACCCCCTCACCCCATACTCTCGCAGCACCTCCCACAATATCTCCCGGGGGACCCAGTCATACGCCTTCTCCAAATCCACAAAACACATGTAGACAGGATGGGCATACTCCCAGGCCCCCTTCGGGATCCTTGCGAGAGTAAAGATCTGGTCCGTTGTTCCACGACCAGGAAGGAATCCACATTGTTCCTCTTCAACCTAGGGTTCGACTATTGGCCGAACCCTCCTTTCCAGCACCTTAGAGTAGACTTTACCAGGGAGGCTGAGAAGTGTGATACCCCTATAATTGGCACACACCCTCTGGTCCCCCTTTTTGAACAGGGGAACCACCACCCCAGTCTGCCACTCCTTTGGCACTGTCCCAGACTTCCATGCAATGTTGAAGAGGCGTGTCAGCCAAGACAGCCCATCCACACCCAGAGCTTTCAGCATTTCTGGACGGATCTCATCAATCCCTGGGGCTTTTGCCAGTTGTTTGACTACCTCAGTGACTTCCACCAGGGTAATTGACGACAATCCCCCATCATCCTCTAGCTCTGCCTCTAATATAGAGGGCATAGAAGTAGGATTCAGGAGTTCCTCAAAGTGCTCCTTCCACCGCCCTATTACCTCCTCAGTTGAGGTCAACAAAGTATACTTACTGTATACTTACTGTATACAGCTTGGATGGTTCCACGCTTCCCCCTTCTGAGGTGGCGGGCGGTTTTCCAGAAGCACTTTGGTGCCGACCGAAAGTCCTTCTCCATGTCTTCTCCGAACTTTTCCCACACCCGCTACTTTGCCTCTTTCACGGCAGAGGCTACAGCCCTTCGGGCCCTTCGGTACCCTGCAACTGCCTCTGGAGTCCTCCGGGATAACATATCCCGGAAAGACTCCTTCTTCAGTCGGACGGCTTCCCTGACCACCGGTGTCCACCACTGTGTCCGTGGGTTACCGCCCCTTGAGGCACCCAAGACCCTAAGACCACAGCTCCCCTCCGCAGCTTCAGCAATGGAGGTTTTGAACATTGTCCACTCGGGTTCAATGCCCCCAACCTCCACAGGGATGCACGAAAAGCTCCGCCGGAGGCATGAGTTGAAAGTCTGTTGGACAGGGGCCTCCTCCAGACGTTCCCAATTCACCCGCACTACCCGTTTGGGTTTACCAGGTCTGTCCAGAGTCTTCACCCACCCCCTGACCCAACTCGCCACCAGAAGGTGATCGGTTGACAGCTCTGCCCCTCTCTTCACCCGAGTGTCCAAAACATACGGCCTCAGATCAGATGAAACGATTATAAAATCGATCATTGACCTTTGGCCTAGGGTGCTCTGGTACCAAGTACACTTATGTGCATCCCTATGTTCGAATATGGTGTTCGTTACAGACAATCCATGACTAGCACAGAAGTCCAACAACAAACAACCACTCGGGTTTAGATCAGGGAGGCCGTACTTCCCAATCACGCCTCTCCATGTCTCCATCATTGCCCACGTGCGCATTGAAGTCCCCCAGCAGAACTATGGAATCCCCAACTGCAGCCCCATACAGGACTCCATTCAAGGTCTCCAAGAAGGCCGAATACTCTGAACCCCTGTTTGGTGCATATGCACAAACAACAGTCCGAGTTTTCCCCCCAGCAACCCGCAGGCGCAGGGAGGCGACCCTCTCGTCCACCGGGGTAAACTCCAATGTAGCGGCACTCAGCCGGGGGCTTGTGAGTATCCCCACACCCTGGGCAACTCCGGAGAATTAAAGAGTCCAACCCCTATCCAGGAGAATGGTTCCAGAACCGAGACTGTGCGTAGAAGTAAGCCCCACCAGATCTAATTGGTAGCGCTCCACCTCCCGCAACAGTTCCGGTTCCTTCCCCCACAGAGAGGTGACATTCCACATCCCCAGAGCCAGCCTCTGGTGCCCAGGTCTGGTCCGTCGAGGCCCCTGACCTTCACTACCACCCATTTGTATCTCGTAAATAACCCCACTAATAATGCCCGGAATGGTACCAAACTTCTACAGTAGTAAAAATAGGTCCTGTACTTTATGTACATTTAAAATGAGGGATTGAAAAGATTGTAAGTACACCAGAAGTATATTTTAATAACACTTGCCTGATGGCGGCTACTCTCAGCTGCTACCGCGATCCCATGAGATCCTGCGAGATCCCGCGAGATCACGCACAGAGCACAACATGTATTGCCTAGCAGCCAAGAGTAGCAGCCATCAAGCGAGTGTTAGTTAAATATATACAGCAAGATATGCGTAAAAGAGAAATATGCCTTCTCTGGCACTCTGTTGAATCTGAATACTGGCGAGAAACGCATACCGAGAGGTTTACGCATACACAAAGCTACGGCCTTTGGCTAATGATACTGGTTTCATGCATAAATGGGAACACGTTTTAAATAAATGCTCTCTGGATTTAATGCTCCTCTCTGTAGAGAAAACCAAGGCAGAGAAAGCGAGACTATCATGTGATGTCAAAAGACTTGAAATGAAAATACAACAAAAGGTTGATACAGATCATTTTACCAAATTGTTGAATCAGATAACTACAGCTCTTACTTTTTAAAATGAACTTAAAAAACACAAGTTACAGAAATATGAATGGGATATGAGTGACTACAGATATGGCACAATATACGACTGGCAAGGGAAATGCCTTCGATTTCATTCAAGGTTCCGCCAACTGGTGACGAGAGGGGAGGAGGCACAACGTTTTTTTATGGCAGCGAGACAACCACCGCCAATCAATAGAAAGACAAGGTGGTGCATGAGGGGGAGGAGATGGAGGAAATCCCCCATGAGCCCACCTAAGGAGGTCCAGTCAGAACCGCAACATGAACTTTCAGTGATTATTATATCATTGTGTCCCCTCACTGATGCACAGGTGACAGTCCTGAGCAAAGGTGATACTTTGGCCCCTCCTAATACGTTGGACCCGTTTACATTAAAAGTTGATACTTTCAAATTGGTTTGCCAATTGCATTTGAAACATCTGTTTAGCACCAATAGACCAACACTTAACAATAACAATTCTAGTGAAGCGATATCTGGTGTCACTGAGATTAGAGAATACACTTATTTTAAAAAGAAATAATTTTTTCTACCATTTACCAATTTAAGTCCTTCTGTACTCACTTACAGCAGGGTGATGGAACACGATTTAGCTCAATTGACTAATTGCACCTTTAACATTTTCCATAATCTTAGTAACGAAGAAAAAAAGGCTTTGAAAGCACTGAGAGAGAATAAAGAAATTGTGATAAAAATGCTGATGGGGGAGTCTATAGTTGTTCTAACCAGGGAACAATATGACTGTGAAGTCTATTCTCAACTCTCTGACACAAAGTTTTATGTACCACTGTGTTCTAATCCCACAGGCAGAATAAAAAATGAAATAGATATTTGTAGTGAGAATGCCTTTTCTGAAGGGTGGGTAACTCAACAAGAGAAAGCCTTCCTCATCACTGTACACCCAGTCTGCCCAGCTTTCTATGGTTTACCAAAAATACATAAAAATTTGCAAAATCCTCCACTACGCCCAATAAGTCTCTGGTAATGGCAGTCTGATCGAATCTCTTTCTCACTATGTTGATTTTTTCATTTCCAAATTTGTACCAGCATTGCCAAACTATTTAGGTGATAACAGTGATGTGCTTAAGATAATATATCATTTTAAATGTGATACTGATAACATTTTGTTCACCCTTGACGTTCAGTCTCTGTACACTAATCTCTCATGATGCAGGCCTACGAGCGTTTTCTAGATATCTTGACTCTAGACCTGAGGATGTTTTACCCCCCTCCCTCTTTGTCTCTAACAGAAAAAGCACTTATATCAATATATTTTCAGTACGCTGGACGTTTTTATCAACAGATCCGGGGTACAGCGATGGACGCTACTTTTGCTCCCAATTATGCCAATCTATTCATGGGGTACTGGGAAGAAAGGTATGTTCATGATGTTTTGATTAATCCATATCACCATCACATTGCTCTGTAGAGAAGATACATAGATATTATATTGAAATGGAGGGGTACAGATATTCTCCTGACAGAGTTTATCTGGTATCTCAACCAATCAGATCCCAACTTACAATTTACAGCGGAAAGAAGTCTAGAAAGAATAGACTAGGCTGAAAACTACTAGGCTGAGTACGATACAGACTAACTTTTTTTTCCCAGAAGCTGAAATCATGGCAGCTAGAGATGACAGTGGCCTGATACAGCATACATTTCAAAAACTGCACAGGTAAATTGATTTATTCACATTATATGAAGAATTGTTTTTATTTTTATTTGAGTAGCTGTTAGCTTTCAGTGATACTAAGCTAATGACAGCTAGCCTAGTTACCCAAGGAGAAACGATAATGTGGCTACATTGTTAGCCATTTTATTTGTACATGCAAAATGACTTATCCACATTATAATACAATTTGTTTTCTTATTTGATTGAGTAGCTATTATTAGCTCCCAGTGACACTAAGCTAACAATAGCTAGCCTAGTTACCCAAGGAGAAATTATATGTTGCTAGCGATTTTTTCTGGACATGCAAAACAATTCGTGTCAGCATGTTCATTTATATACGGGTGGTTTAGCTTGATAAGAGGTGTTATCATTAGAGAATTGAAAAAAAAAAAGATTCCTCTCTGTGTTATATATGTATCTTTTTTTTACTATCTAGCAGCATGTAACATATTTATAATGGGATTTGCAGTTATGGCAAAGACCTCAGAACGTCGACCCAGACGGAAGCACTGTTTGCCAGCTCGTCCTGTATTGCACATGGTGTGTCACCTCACTGATAAGTAAATGCAGTCAGTGAAACTTTATTTTGGTACTGTAGCTAAAGGAATCTTTGGGAATTTTTTGTGTTGTCCATTATTATTTGATAGATATTTGTACAGTTTATAAAAGGTATGTGGGGCCATTGAAAGCAAACAGGTGTGGTCTGTGTACTTGGCAAATGTCAATGTTGTGTGATGTGTGTAACTAGAAATCAGGTATGGTAAAAATAAGCCACTTATTTCCAGATATGAACTTGCAGCTACCAAAAATAAGTCTAAAACACAAATGATTCATAAAACTAACACTACTTTACAGACCTCCAAAGTGCCATTTTGGAGAGAAGATTGCAATCTAAAATGAATGCCAAGGACCCGTAATTAGTGCAAACCCTGTCACGTTTCCCACCCCTACCACCCAGGAGCTTCTAAAATTAACAGAGGTTTAGGTATGTAAATTGTGTATTCGTGAGCTGTATAAGGTCAGGGATGATAAAATAAAAAAATAATGTCAACAAATACATTAAAATAGTGGGTCCGCGTGGCATAGTGGGGCTAAGTCGCTGCATTGCAGGATAATCTAAGTCATGGATACTCAAATTTTAAACTATGTGGGCTGGAGCCTGCTGGTTTTCTGTTCTACGTATTGATTAATTGCAACTAACTGGTGTCCCAAAGTCTAAATAAATGCTCAATTAGAGAGTTGTAATGAAAAAAATGAGTGGACCTGGATTCGAGGGCCAGATTTGAGTATGAGGGGTCTAATTCATTACAGTCACTGGTTCAAGCCTGTCTATGATGGCTCCAACTTTGCCCGGAGTTTCAGCACGAGACAGCACAAATTTTCACAGTGCTGCCCCGGGATACATTAGTCAGATTATTTACATTGCCACGTCGCTCTCTAATGACTCCATGTGTGCATATCAGTTGCCTGTAAATTCAATAGCAGAAGTTGGTGAGTGTAATCATCCCGTACATGAGCTGACTAAAGGCTTTCGTGTTGAATGAGCGAGTGAAGAAAAACCTCCAGCTCTGTGACATGAGGTTGGGTGAACCATGTGGGCACCCCTCACCATCCCGCATCTGTCTAAGTTGTTGGGGAGGGTTAGTGGGAATTGGACATGGTCAATTGGGAGGAGAGAGAAAATAGAGGAAATCCAGAAAAGTATGTGAATGGATAAAAACTGATAATTATAATTTTCTCACTTTTACAAAGGTCAAACAATTCCACAATGAACTGCAAGAGGACAACCAATGACTGGCTGACTGTATGGCTCTGGGCAGGGTCCATAGCTCAGCTGAACGTGTCATTTGGTTCTCACTGCGCTTCCTGAAGACTCCGACAACACCAGGAGTTGGAGGAAGACAAAGAAGATCCTTGCTGATGCCATCCGCCTGAGCTATGTCTTGTTCCAGCAATTTAAGTTAACAAGTTACAAGACACCACAAATTCAAAAGCATTCTTTGAAAAACAATATTACCAAGTAACACCTTCCCCCAGACAATCAGGCTGTAAAACGTCCTGCACTACTAACATTATTGTACAGGCCATTATGGACAATTACAGCCTTTTGGACACTATCTCAAACAGCTGGAAATTCTATATGGACTGTTATACTGAAATCCCACACATGGGTGTCAGATGGCTCAGTGTTTAGGTAGTCAGACTTGTAGTTGTAAGGTTGCCGGTTCAATTCCACACTGTGCCAAATGTCATTGTGCCCTTGAAGGCACTTTACCCTAACTTGCTCCAGGGGAATACATTTGTATTGACACATATTGCACATTTTCTGTTAATCCAATGCAACTCATTTCACTACTGAAATATTACTGTGTCTGTCAGTTATTTGATAGATCAAAATAAAATTGCTGATCCAAACACCCAATCATTTATAAATGAAAATCATGGAAATTGTCAGGGGTGCCTAAACTTTTGCATACGACTGTATCCCTGCATTAAGTGAAAAAGAGCATATGCTAAATAAAAATAATGTAGGATGTACATGATCATTCAGTACCACTACTGACTGAAGAAATATTGGTGTAACTCTGTAACCACTATACACCACAGTCAGAATATTTGTTTTGCTGTACAGACTGGACATACTGTCCCCTGGAAGACACCTACAAAACCATGTGCCAAAGGAGAGCAAAAAAGATCATTACTGATGCTAGCCATCTGAGCCACAGACTGGTCCAGTTCCTCAGCCCAAATAGATGCAGCTTTTTCCCACAGGCTGGTAATGACAATATGGACATTCCACTAGTATTTGATCACCACATAGTACTATGCTGATGTAAGTGTCAGCTGTCTGCTGTAACTGATGCTAGCCACTGCCTACATTCTTGTAACCGGCACTGGACACAACCATTTTATATCCCACTTCACATTAATGCAATCAGAGTAATTGTTGTATGTTCTATATTGTGGTGCTTCGCACCATAGGGGGAGCTCTAGCTCCTAGTGGTTTATCCCTCCTGCGCAGCAGGATGCATCTGAACAATTTTGAATAACCATCAACGACCCCTATAAATATAGGGCAAGCCCAAAAATCATTATCTTTTTCTTCAGCCGCTATCGGTTGCAAGCTACATCTGAAAATGAGGTGTAGGATAAAACCGATAATATCTCCGTCGGAGTTTATCATCTACAAGTCAAGTTACCTAGAATATCTTTCCCTGTGGGTATTTCGGACAAGGCTTGCCGTTGTCACCGTCTAGCCCAAGACGGTGAAACACACCATCTCTGTGTGGCATGTTTGGGCCTGGAGCACACGTGTTGCGTTGATCCCGAACCCTGTTTGCCCTGTCTGTGCCTTGATGCCGCCCAAGATTCTCACCAGGAGAGAGGCCTTTTTCTCTCAATCCACTCCTTTGAAGGTTCCGATTGAGGAATTGGCACCAGTCGGAGGGGGGTCCGCGCCGGTGACTAATGTGGCTCCGATGGAGATGTCACAGAGTACCACAGCTCCCCCGGCTCTACTCGCCCCAACGGGGCGTCGCGCTAGGGCTAAAACTTCCCCCTCCACCTCAGAGGACGAAGAGGAGGAAGACGAGTCTTCTGGCTCTGACGGGAAGGAGTCGGTTTTGGCGCCTGCAGCTGCGGAACCTGCCCTCCCCTCTCTACGTCGTGAGGAGGCCGTGAGACTGGAAATTCCTTGTCTCAACCAGTCGCTCGCTGCGCACCTAATCAGTGGGGCTGCAGTGTGGTCCACTACGAAGAAGCCTGCATTCACCAAGGCCAAGAACAAGACCTCACCCCTATGTGCTGGGGGCCCAGGCTGGCAGCGCAGCTTCTAACATCGCCATGCTGTTGGCATCACAGGGCTTTTATTCCCCCTATTTTCTGGTTCCGAAAAAATCGGGGGGAAATCTGGCCCATTCTAGATCTACGGATCTTGAATGAATCTGTCCACAAAAGAAGATTTTGCATGCTGCCTATCAGACATCTGGTCCAGTGTGTTCAGCAGGGCAATTTCTTTACAACCATAGACCTGAAGGACACTTAATTTCATGTAAACATTACTCAAAGACACTGTCGTTACCTTTGTTTTCGCTTTTCAGGGAAAATGCTACCAGTACAGAAGGATGCCCTCCGGTTATGCTCTAGCTCCGAGAGTTTTTTCGAAAATTGTGGAAATGGCCCTGTTGCCTCTTCGGAGAAAGGGCATAAGAGTTTTGGCTTATCTGGCGATTTATTGATATTAGAAAAATCACCGAACAATGCCATGGCACAATGCCATGACAAAGCGAGAAGAGCGCTTTTTGGACCTCCCAGTCAGTGACCTATCTGAGCCTACAACTGGACTGGGGATGGGGATCGTTAATTTTTATTGATATAGATACCATTTTTGAGACTGCATAACGATCAGAGTCTTTATCGATACTTTTCTTTTATTTGGTGGAAAGACAAGACAACAATAAATTCTTAATATTAACAGAATTATTATTGCTTTTATTGCAAAAACTGAGAGTCTGTGACTGTTTGATTTAATGGTTATCGAAACAAAAAAAGTGCCCAAAGTTTATTTAGGATCACACAATAATGTTAGGCTAATTACATGGGAGTTAATGAAGGAACAATCGATTTGTACACAACTCGGAGTCGGGGCCATTGTCAAATTAAAATCTGCCTCCCTGTGTGTATCTATCAGAGCTCTATTTCCTTCTCATAGACAAATAAGCCTGAATAAGTGCATATTGTGCATACAGTCAGATTGTAATAACACATGCATACATGACCATACAGTGCAATTCTTTCAGATTGTACTACTTTAAATCCAAGTCTCTCCTTTCTATTGGGCACTGCACACAATGTAACATCAATATGCTTTGACAAAGCCAACAATTTTTAACTATAGTACAATTCATCAAATAGCATCAGGTTGCTGTCTGTGATTATTTGCTCTTTAG
>JACXGM010004394.1:0-38204 GCA_016801145.1 Umbra pygmaea | reverse complement strand
TCTCCCTCCTGTCTCCCTCCTGTCTCCAATATTGCCCAGCCCTAAGACAGATGTACAGAGGTACATTTTGTGCATTCCAAACTAGGTGCGGCTGAGTTCACACGTTTTGTGAATTTCCTGATTAAGAACAAAATGACCAATAGCGAGAGTTCATTAGTAACCAGTGATCTATGATATGAATAGAAAGAATATGAAATTATTAATTAACTGGTTAGTTATTAACTACCGTTACCTGGTTACTTAGGTTTTATTTAGGAACTTCAAAAAAATTGGTTTTTAAACCCAGACGCAATTAGTTGGTAAAGCACAACATTTACTGCAGTATATGTGTCCTAGGATTGGGTAATATGAACAAAATATATTATCATTCAGGATCATTTGACATCTTCTTTCTTTGTGATTTTTAAAAGATTTTCTTCCCTTCCAATTCATTCTCTAATTCACCCAACCACATGTCGCCACAGCTGCCGATTATTGTCGCACTGTTCACCCAACACAGAAGCCTTTAGTCGGATCATGCACAGGATGATTACGTTCACCAACTATACTTCTGCGATTGAATTTACAGGTGCCTTTAAACTATGTGGAATAATATATAAGTGTATCACAATAATTTAAACAACCTTTTCATGGAATTAAAATGATTTAGAAGTAGAAAATATAATGACTGCATTTAAGATTATTTTATACATACTACATTTAAATCTCATATTAGTAATTTTTCATAATCAACGACAACGACAGGGATGATTTATAACAAGAAAGCCTCTGATTGGCTACTCTAAGGTTTGAAAAGACACAGTCAAATCTGATTTGTTTATTTGCCCTTGTTTCATTCCTAAAAAGATCGGAAGGAAAGTATTAAAAACTGTTTCAGAAATCACCTTGTAGCCTATTTTGGCAAATGTCCACAGTACATGAATAACGGTGTCGGTTTTCAATAGGCCTACGTTTATTCTCGACCCACAAACTGTCCTTTCGATTAAATCATTGTTTCTAAAAAATGCTAATTTAAAAATATGTCATTCATAATTCCTAAAATAATTATACTATATAATGAACGAATTAATTGATGGATTCTAAACATTTGAAATGTGGCTTTTAAATGTTTTTGTTTAAAAAAGGTTGTTGTTTAGTGAATATATCACTACCAGCGCTGTATTGCACATCTTTATATAGACTTTTTGCCACCAAAAATGTCTTGCGCTGGTCAGGGGGTACTTGGCACTGGTTAGGGGGTAAAACGGCAATTGAAAGGGGGCACAATATTGAGAAAGGGTTTGAGAAACACTGGATTAAATGATCACATTATTTTGGGTCCTGCACTAATGCATACAACATTTTGATTGGTTAAAAAGACGACACCGGTATTGCCAAACACGGGGGGAGAAGGAACTGCAAATCAAAGACATGGATTTTAACTTGAGAAGCAAAAATTTAAGCAGGGGAGGGACAAATATTACGGGCAAACATTTTAATACAAGACTATTAATTTAAATGTCAATATTAAGCACTGGCCCGAACCGGAAAGTGACTATTTGTTTACTGGCCCGCCGTTAGTTCTGGCTCCGGGCCATCGTTAATGTTGAACCCTGCCTTCCCTCGATAAAATATGTTCCTTGAAAGATATTTTAACAAACTCATCTGAAAATGCAATCAGGAATATTTTAATATATAGGCTAGTTTGTATAAACAGTGGTGGCATTTATTTTATTTAAGTAAAGTTTGGCGATATCATTCACTGGCTCTATTTAATGTGTGTTGACTTCCCGCTCGCAACGAGTGTATCCACTCCCGCCCGGTCCCGCAAACGTTCAGTCACAGCTTGTACTGAAGAATTTACAAATATTTTAGGGCTATACGTTCAGAAAACACTAACTAGCTATTCATTCCACGTGGAAATTATGTTTTTCAGAAATGTAGTTATCCATCAACATGTAAACTTTAATTCCAGATGAAAAAAATAATTGTCGATATTCTGTAGATAGCCTACCTCAAATAAGTTTAATAAAACGCTGTTAGAAAACAGTGCTCATCCAGACATCCCCCTGATTGGTTGCTTGTCCTGTCTGTCAAAGTTGTCGGCTCTACAGAATTGAAACTTAATTGCCGGTAAAAAGTAATGAATACTGAATGAAAAGCCATAGCGAAATGGTTATGATAGATTAGTTCGACCAACTTTTAGAATCAGGAACGTGTCCTGTGTTAGCAAACTGTAGTATACTAAGCAGATTGAGGAATGGAATCATACTGGACGAGGGTGTGTCGCGTGTCCCTTTGTTTTTGTTGCAGCGAACAGCTGATCAACACACACACATTTTAAGAGATGGTTATATTCGAATAATTTTGTAATACTTCTACCATTATAGAATTCAAGACAAAGAGGAACTCTTGCAAGGAGTTTAAGTGTCCTGTAACGCCTTCTTTCATAGAAAGATAATACAGGTAAGCCTAATTTTCCGGCAACATTGCTGTGTTCATGTCGGTTATGGGGGTTGCGTGCACTTGTGATGAGTCTGGTGGGTCGCGAGTCCAAAAGGTTGAGATCCATTGATGTAAAGCACATCACATGACAAATAACTATGGAATGGTATAGACGTCTTTATGATAATCCTCCATCCATATTTGCTATCTGCTGTGATGTAATCGAAGGCATATAGCCTATAGTCCAATTATGTTCATTTGACGACTCCATCCTTCTTGTTATCTAGCTAAATACTGGGACACGCGGTACATTTTTTGACCGCCCACTCCCGCCCGCAGCAAAGTTAAAACCGCCCACTCCCACAAGATTTGTGTTGGGTCCCGTGGATCTCAATCCCAATCCAGTCCTCTACCTGCCGGTAACAATAAATCTTAAATCTACTGTTCTTGCTGTCTTTCGCTTTCGTCTCTCCCTGCCTCTCCTTGGATGTGTGTTGCCAGCGTTGATGTCACCAGGGCTCTGGTGTCGCTGAAAGATTTTTGCCTACGTTTTTCACTATCGTTTCAAAATATAAGCTTGAGCAGAGTCGTGTAAAAGCAGCGGCTGCAATAATTTTGCAGCGGTAATTTTGCACAAGTAGATTATTCAAAGCAGCACGTGTTACCATGCACCTACATAAGCTGTTTTGAAGTGGTATGCTACATATTTAATGTTAAATAATGTTATGAAAGTCATTGTTAGTAGAGTTTGTGTTCAACTTGTTTCGAATCACCCGTTACTTTGATGAAATGCTTCCATACTACGGATTTATTATGCTTTTTTTTTTGAAAGTTCTATAATACCAAAAGTAGGCTACATTTCAATTGCAGGACATGATATAGTGAATCTAGCAACTGCTACAATTGCACGCTCACATGACAAGTATGAAAAAAAACTATGCAAGATAAATAAAAAGGGAATTTCAGGATATGGTATGTCGTATAGGCCTTATTGAATAAAATTTTGGGAAACGCCTTTGTTAAAAAAATATTTTATTAGTGTGGCACTGTTTGACTTACCTAATATAATATCAATTTATTTATTTCAGCAATGCTGTAATTAAGTGACACTGGCAGGATTTAGACCTCACACAGCAGATTGCACACTGGGTTTGGTGCGTTGCGCACCGTTTTGCTCCCGAGCGTAACATGACCCCGCCCTCCCCAATTAAGATCCACCGACCGCAGCTGTCACACAGCCATATGGCTGCTCGACTTAAAAAAATCTTAGCCGACCAAGAGTTTATTGACCAAACAATCGACCAGTCGACTGAATGGGGTCAGCCCTAGTGATTATATCTTTGCAAATCAGAGGAACAACACTTCATTGTGTGATTTAAATGTGTTTTGTCTGGGGGGAGCTGAAGACTAAACAGTTCATGGGGAATGTAGACAAGATAGCTAGGTTATGATGGGGAAGCATCACTCCTCCCAGATCTTTTACACTACATACACAAGTAAGGTACCGAAACGTGCGGCTCATTCATGATCACTTTGCTTTTGTGGAAAGTTTTGTTAAATGGGTTGTGAAATTTATTGGGCGAAATATGTCCCATAGGAATGAATCGACGGAATGTTCAAGAGTTAGTGTAAGCAGCTGCCAAGTCTTGAAACATTTTCTAAACTGCCGCCACTTTCACATTTTTCAGTCTACATAATATATTTCAAAACGTTCAGCTATTCCTGCTGTCACTACACATATACACACAATAGCTAAGCCATAGCTTTAATAGTTTTTACACCATGATTGTTTGTTTGAAACTCACATTCTCCATAGACATTAATTGGATCTCCACTCTAGCAGAATTTAATTTTTTACCCATTCTCTAACCTGTGACTGTGCTTACAGTTTTGTGGTTTCATAGACATATTACACATCAAAATGTCGGCCTGGTTCTTAGGAGTCCTATGGTATAATTATCTAAGCTGCGAGATGTATAGCTTTGATACTATGTTTGAAAACGACTACCCCTTTACTAATCGACTAAAGAGTTTTTCCTGACTCGCTGCCTACAGGTGCAACACAGAGTGACTGGAATTGACTGGATTTACTGACAGCAGCGGCTGTCAGTCCCTTGTATCAGTGAATTATTATTTTTTATTTTATGTGGTCAGGTTATTTTTTGGGCATTATTATTTTCAGCATGTATTCAAACATTAATGTGTATACTGTGTATAAATAAGTTTCATAACACACCAGACTCCTGAGCATTCAACACATCATGATGGCTTCAGTCTTCACCCCACACTGATTGGTGTAGTGGGCATTACCAACATTTGCTGTGCGTAACCTTCCACGAGTGAAAGTATGTCCGGAAACACAAATGCTGTTTTCCCAACGTCAGGCCAATTCATCTCATTAATTTGAGTGAGTACAATAGATTTAAGAATAACTCTGTTTGTTCTATATGCATGGCAGCAGGTTAAACCTGCATTCCAACCAGGGGTGTAGAGAGTAAATATACGTAAATGCCATTAAAACACATTTTCATTTTGTTAATTATTGTTTACTGACTTTTTTTTCCTGGGAAAGGCTTTCCCAGCATTTTCTACACTATATTAAAAATGTTAATATACTTGAGCCTATTTTCAAACATGTGAAATCAAACATGTACAACCGGTGCTAGCAAAGGCGTAGCAGACAATGTGCCAGACAAATAACTTTTTAAACGTCTACATTACTATCTATCAGCTAACTACTGTGTCTGTTCTGGAAAAGACTCATCCAAAACAAACTCTTTGATAATGAGTGGTCCAAACAGTAAAAAATAACTGCTGATATTTCAGTCAGGTGTCTAGTTAGCTATCTTATCTAGCTCTACAGTCAGTAGCTAGTTAGCAAGCATACCTTAATCAATTAAATAGCTCTGTGTAGTCACGGAGAAGAGATTACCATTAATATATACATTAAATTAATACATTATTAATGGAAATATTTCCTTTTTCCTTGGGGCAATGTTCTGAGTTAAACAGATAATTAATAGCTTAATAGAAGCGTGGAGAATGATCTTATTTTGATCTTAATTGCCTCGTAGATATGTAATCTATAAATCTGACTCCATGTGGTAGCTGAGCAAATTCAACCAGAGCCTCGCGGGCGTGAACTTAGAAGCCGCCAGGTAGCTATCCTGTGCGCCCCAAGCCACGCTATGTGTAATATGTACGGGCTACCTTTCATCACGGAATATGCCTGAGACAGCCGTGCGAGATCTAAGGTACATTGGCTTGCCCCTACGAGCAGAAATGTCTTCGGAGACTTAACTGAAAAATGGCAACACAAATATCCCTTGTGCTCGACTGAATGGCCCCGCTGCGGCGTAGCTTTACATCTCAGTGATTACACGGGAAGCCTGGAAAAGCTTGCTAGCAAAGTGTATTTGTGTGATAATAGCAGAAAACTAAGAGCAGGCAGAGAATAGGCTAACAATGATTTCCAAATATCTCCACCGGAGATAGTAGGAATAGACTTGGAATGTCGCAAACAAAGCTCTGTTTAAAGCAATAATATTTAATTCCAATTAAAGGCATAAATACAACTCTTTATCCGGACAATGAAATCACAAGTTACAATACCAAGAATATTTAATACATGTTGTCCTAAAATCCACCTAAGACTACCTATATACAGTTTACACACAGTACTATGGCAACGAAACGTATGGCAGGAGAATCGGTTACGATTGACTCCTCGAACATAGTTGAACATAGACTTTTATCTTCTTCCAGAAAAAGGGCTCCCCCCTCGTTGCATACCAAATGGTGATCACTCCACTTGGCGGTGATAGAACAAACAGGCTTAGCAACCCCACATTACATAATTCAATTATGTCTCGCTGGCGCTAGCCGTAGTAGAAACAAATAGAACAGTGTTATAACATTTAAATATATTCCAGAGGGAGAAGCTAGCATTTGTCTTCTCTTAGTAACCCCATGGAGAAACCCGTATTCTGTGCAATAGCATGTGTCTCTACTCGTAATCCTGTGGAGAAAACATAAGACCTGTACAACCTTTTACAAGTAATAATACCAAACTCTCTTTATGGGTGGATTAAAACCAAAATCACATATGTACAGGCTTAATTGTGTGACATACATTGATCTGTTGGGCATCAATCTTGGGCATGTCTGTTGTGCTCCAGTTTGCCCCCTTTCCATAAATCTTAATACATCCCAGGAACTCCTTTGTTAGATGAGGTGTGATGGAAGCCAGCTGTTGAATTAGTCATTATTTGGTCCTATAAACATACATTTCCCACTACATTTGGCTATTTACTGTACTGCAAAAGTGCTTTTATAACTAGCAAAATGCAGCTAAAATACACTCACCTAAAGGATTATTAGGAACACCCGTTCGATTTCTCATTAATGCAATAATCTACTCAACCAATCACATGGCATTTGCTTCAATGCATTTAGGGGTGTGGTCCTGGTCAAGACAATCCCCTGAACTCCAAACTGAATGTCAGAAAGGGAAAGGTGATTTAAGCAATTTTGAGTGTGGCATGGTTGTTGGTGCTAGACGGGCTGGTCTGAGTATTTCACAATCTGCTCAGTTACTGGGATTTTGCCACACAACCATTTCTAGGGTTTACAAAGAATGGTGTGAAAAGGGAAAAACATCCAGTGTGCGGCAGTCCTGTGGGCGAAAATGCCTTGTTGATGCTAGAGGTCAGAGGAGAATGGGCCGACTGCTTCAAGCTGATAGAAGGGCAACTTTGACTGAAATAACCACTCGTTACAACCGACGGATGCAGCAAAGCATTTGTGAATGCTTCAACAGCAGACCCCACCGGGTACCACTCATCTCCACTACAAATAGGAAAAAGAGGCTACAATTGGCAGAGCTCACCAAAAGGGACAGTTGAAGACTGGAAAAATGTTGCCTGGTCTGATGAGTCTCGATTTCTGTTGAGACATTCAGATGGTCAGAATTTGGCGTAAACAGAATGAGAACATGGATCCATCATGCCTTGTTACCACTGTGCAGGCTGTGGTGGTTGTGTAATGGTTTGGGGGATGTTTTCTTGGCACGCTTTAGGCCCCTTAGTGCCAAGTGGGCATCGTGTAAATGCCACGGCCTACTTGAGCATTGTTTCTGACCATGTCCATCGCTTTATGGCCACCATGTACCCATCCTCTGAGGGCTACTTCCAGCAGGATAATGCACCATGTCACAAAGCTCTAATCATTTCAAATTGGTTTCCTGAACATGACAATGAGTTCACTGTAATAAAATGTCCCCCACATTCACCAGATCTCAACCCAATAGAGCATCTTTGGGATGTGGGGGAATGGGAGCTTTGTGCCCTGGATGTGCATCCCACAAATCTCCTCCATCACTGCAAACCTATCAATATGGGCCAACATTTCTAAAGAATGCTTTCAGCACCTTGTTGAACCAATGCCACATAGAATTAAGGCAGTTCTGAAGGCGAAAGGGGGTCAAACACAGTATTAGTATGGTGTTCCTAATAATCCTTTAGGTGAGTGTGTATATATCTAGCAAAGTGTAGATGTTATAACTAGCTAATATATTCTATGTATTTAAGAAAATCATGAAAATTATGTTGAAAGACAGTGTAAGCCATCACTCATGTCCATAAGTATAATTTCAAACATTGCTTAAATGTACAACATGTTTTTGGCCACTAGGAGTCTCTGAATCAAATCAATAACAAAATACGTACTTTTTGACATACATTAAAAAAGCAAAAATCACTATATACAGGTCCTTCTAAAAAAAATTTGCATATTGTGATAAAGTTCATTATTTTCCATAATGTAATGATAAAAATTTAACTTTCATATATTTTAGATTCATTGCACACCAACTGAAATATTTCAGGTCATTTATTGTTTTAATACTGATGATTTTGGCATACAGCTCATGAAAACCCAAAATTCCTATCTCAAAGAATTAGCATATCATGAAAAGGGTTTCTAAACAAGCTATTAACCTAATCATCTGAATCAACTACTTAACTCTAAACACCTGCAGAAGATTCCTGAGGCTTTTAAGAACTCCCAGCCTGTTTCATTACTCAAAACCGCAATCATGGGTAAGACTGCCGACCTCACTGCTGTCCAGAAGGCCATCATTGACACCCTCAAGCAAGAGGGTAAGACACAGAAAGAAATTTCTGAACAAATAGGCTGTTCCCAGAGTGCTGTATCAAGGCACCTCAGTGGGTAGTCTGTGGGAAGGAAAAAGTGTGGCAAAAAACGCTGCACAACGACAAGAGGTGACCGGACCCTGAGGAAGATTGTGGAGAAGGACCGATTCCAGACCTTGGATGACCTGCGGAAGCAGTGGACTGAGTCTGGAGTACAAACATCCAGAGCCACCATGCACAGGCGTGTGTAGGAAATGGGCTACAGGTGCCGCATTCCCCAGGTCAAGCCACTTTTGAACCAGAAACAGTGGCAGAAGCGCCTGACCTGGGCTACAGAGAAGCAGCATTGGACTGTTCCTAAGTGGTCCAAAGTACGTTTTTCGGATGAAAGCAAATTTTGCATGTCATTCGGAAATCAAGGTGCCAGAGTCTGGAGGAAGACTGGGGAGAAGGAAATGCCAAAATGCCTGAAGTCCAGTGTCAAGTACCCACAGTCAGTGATGGTCTGGGGTGCCATGTCAGCTGCTGGTAATGGTCCACTGTGTTTTATCAAGGGCATGGTCAATGCAGCTAGCTATCAGGAGATTTTGGAGCATTTCATGCTTCCATCTGCTGAAAAGCTTCATGGAGAGGAAGATTTCATTTTTCAGCACGACCTGGCACCTGCTCACAGTGCCAAAACCACCGATAAATGGTTTACTGACCATGGTATTACTGTGCTCAATTGGCCTGCCAACTCTCCTGACCTGAACTTCATAGAGAATTTGTGGGATATTGTGAAGAGGAAGTTGAGAGACGCAAGACCCAACACTCTGGATGAGCTTAACGCCGCTATCGAAGCATCCTGGGCCTCCATCACACCTCAGCAGTGCCACAGGCTGATTGCCTCTATGCCACGCCGCATTGAAGCAGTCATTTCTGCAATAGGGATGTCACAAACCGATACTACCGAAACCTTCCGGTTCTAAAATGACAAAACACTGACGATGCCCATTTTTTTGAAGTAGTGTAGGCACCGATACTCCGATAGCAATGATGCCAGTGTTGGCAATACTGTAGCTAGCTAGCTTTGTCGGGGGAGGATAACTGAAAATAGCAGGAAAAATCAAAAGCAAACGAAAAGGACTTCGCCTCCAGTTGCTAGCTAGGTAGTCTGCTTCGTTCGGCGGAGGATAATATACTTTTATAATGTTTACACTTGTAGGCGCACCGTTCCCGGAGGTACTGCAATCCCGAGTTGATGCATGGAGCAAACGGAGCAAGCCCCGTTTCCGAATCCCTGTTCGAAAAATCTACTTAATATATATAGTTCCCCGGTGGGGAACGTATTAGATAGTAAACTGATAAGAACATTTGATTCAAAGCTTTCATTATCCAATACAATACAGTCATATGGGACCAATGCCCAACACATTACACACAATAATTCGCTCCGATGTGAAGCTAGCTTCTTTAGGGAGACAGCTTCTTTAGTGGATTCCTAGCAAGGCGGTAGCTTTTCATCCGGAAGTCGAGGCTTGAATGTAGCGGTTCAGATGCTACCAGGCTATCAGCTCACGTTAGCATTCCATGAATTCCAATGAGTTTAGGGGTCACTTTGACAGCGAATGAATTGAAATCGGAAGCGTTTAAAGACTCTATTTCTACATTGTTTATTTCTAAAGAAACAGGACTATGGATAAAAAGCTCCAATACCTTGTACCTCACGTTATGGCCCCGTATCAGCAGTTTTTGTAAACGTATGCTAGTTCCTGTCTCACAACCACGTGACTTCCTGTCGCACAGTAGAGAAATTACCGTATATTCCAGTAGATGCTCGCAGACAATCGGTGGGACATGGAGGCATACAGTCAAGGGGGGAAGCCCATCGGAACAAAATATTTCTTTCTCTATTTCCACTATGGTCTCAAGTCTCTACATGAGCAAGATTCGGGAATGCTGTCTATGCAAATCTGAGCAGATTCTTTAGGTGCGTCTAACATAAAAATGACAGTTTCAGAGACGTTGCTCACATCCCATCTACGTCATCACGCTCAGCTGAGGCTGCGCAGTATGCTCGGCTATCATTTTAAAAAGTTGTTTAATTTGGGCTCCAAGCTCTCTCCGTTGAAATGAATGAGATCATTCCATCCTGTTATTAATACATCCATGATTCCTAGCCTTTCGTAGTTTCGCCTTCAAAGTAATGGCGCTTCATTCAACGCGATAAACATCGCCTAACAAATATGGAAACATTAAACATTTCGAAAATATGCCACTAAACTATATTAGAATAGTGTGACATTTACTAACTTATAATATTTTAATAAGAACATTTACATTTGCAATCTGTATTGCTTAAATCTATAATAAATACACAGAATCCTGTGTAATGCTAGATACATTAAGGATGCCTGTGTTAAATGTGGATATCGCATAGATCCCGTTTTGTTTTGTTTTGCACTGTTGTTGTTTTTGCACAGTACCTTTTGAAAAGCTGTCTGGAATGTGTCTGGGGAGTAGTTGTTGCACTATGAGCATTAATTGAACTTTATTATGTTGTTCTATGCTATATTGCACATGTTTTTTATAGCTTGTTATGATATTTTTCAAGTGTTTTCATAAATATTTCAAGTTCAAGTAGTTGAAATCTTAGAAAATCCTTTTTTTACCGTGGTATCGAAATCTGCATCGAGAATCGTGTAATTTTACTGGTATTGGCACCGACTACTGAATTTTTGGTGTCGTGACACCCCTATTCTGCAAGGATTCCCAACCAAGTATTGAGTGCATAACTGAACATAATTATTTGAAAGTTTACTTTTTTTGTATTACAAACACTTCTTTTATTGGTCAGAGGAAATATGCTAATTCTTTGAGATAGGAATTTTGGGTTTTCATGAGCTGTATGCCAAAATCATCAGTATTAAAACAATAAATGACCTGAAATATTTCAGTTGGTGTGCAATGAATCTAAAATATATGAAAGTTAAATTTTTATCATTACATTATGGAAAATAATGAACTTTATCACAATATGCTAATTTCTTGAAGGACCTGTACTCATGTTATATATATTTTATTGTGTACTTACATTATCCCAAATGTTTCCACCAACAGAAATTTGTAATGTAATTTGAAGACACGGGATGTTTTTTGTTTTCTCCCCCCGTCAATGGCGTCATATAGCCTTTGACTCCTCTAGCTTCTGGGGAACTGCCAAACATAACGTGAATAAAGCTATAATATATTTACCAACACATTACCTTGTCAGTGATAGGCCTGTCGTGATGATACATTTTGCTGGATGATAGATTGTCCCAGAAATTATTGCGATAAACAATAATATTGTCGTTCGGAGACCATTTTCATCTAATATAATGATAATGGCATAATAATGCAGGTACACCCTTTCAAAGATCAATACACTTTTTTTTTAAAGAATATTTAACACTGGAACTGGAAAACATTTTAAATATTCACAATAAATGAACAAAACAACCAAAAACAACAAATAAATTGGAAATGAAAAAACCACACACAACCAAAACAATTTTCTCTTTGGTAGAGAAAGAGAGACGAGGACAACAAACAAGCATGCAAATGGAAATTATTGTCTGTAAAAATAATTGAGCTCAGTTTAATTTATCAGTATTTATTGCATATTGTGACAGGCCTAGTCAGTGAACATTTTTTCTGCCGGAGATGCTAGATCGGCTGGTTGATATTGACGACGACAACAAAACCCCATGATCACACACTACTTCCCGACATCATCAAAGTACATATATTGTAATTGTCTTGATTGAGAGACAATAGCTTGGATGAGAAACAATAGCTTGGCTTTAAAGCATAGGTCTATATGCAATACAGATTCGTTTTGGGAAACAGTAACCAAATCATGTTTTTGCGCCAGTAACTAAAAAACGTTAGTAGCACAAGTGCCACCAGTGGAAAAGGTTAGTGTAGAGCCCTGTAATGCTTTGTTAATACTGCCACCTCCTCAACTATTTGGTAAAAATAAAATGCATCATACCCTGTCTGAAAAGGGCAAGAATCCAAAGAAATTAGATAGAGATGTGTTCTTCAGTGAAGCAGTGCTGATTAGTGGCTGTGTGACAGTGACATACTACTGCTGTCCTGTGCATTTATGATCACACATAATATAGTTTAGTGGACAATTTGCCCAGTCTGATACAAATCTGTTAACACAATTGATTAATTTCGTGCTCTGATATGATATACATTTTGTTTAAAAACAACATTTTGACAGCACATTCTCTCGAGCTACCTAGCTGCTTATAAAAACACATTGGCAAACACAGTGGAATTACAACTCATCCTCAATGCAATTCCTGTTCAAATTGCAAAGTATAGTGTAGAAAATCACTTTCACGTCCAAACAGTATTTCACAATTTCATTTAAATATCATGAATACATGTTCTTCAGCTTTTGGAACCTGGTCACAGAAAGAAGTAGTTCTGTTTTCAAGTTTAACACAGTGCACCGTTAAATGAAGTGTCCCAGATTTGCGTATACTATAGCTGTTTCTCAATGTCAAGGATCCTTCCTTCGTAGGACTGGTCCTTCCAAGTCAGGTCCTCCAGAGGCGAGACGAGGCTCCTCCTTAGCATTCGGAGAACACGTAAATGGAACACCCTAGCAAGTGCACGTTATTGCAACATTACATCAGTGAAAAGGTCAGCCTTTGGCGCTGCAATTCAACACTAGATGGTAGCAATTTGTACTGACATTTAAATGTTAAACTTTACTTATAAGTACTACCGTTTAAACAAATGCACAGTAACCTTAAACACTAAAGATTCTAATATTTTAAAGCATCTTGCACCTTAATTGCTCCGACTGTCTCCACTAACGTCCGCTAATTGTTTTTTTAACGAGTCGGAATAGCCACGCGTATAGGATTGTGGGTGATTTGGGAGCGCTAAGGATACACATATGCATCCTTGACTACCTATGGGAAATTCGCAGAATGAAGGACTCAGTCCTTGGTTTAACTTCGGAGGATCCTTGACATAGACCTCAACAGTCCCGCCCACAGCCGACTCCGGAGGTAAGAATACAATACATTTTCTCCATTGACAATTCGAGTATAAGCCATAAAATCGTAACCGTCGATGGTAGATTTAAAACCAGCTACGACATGACTAAGTGATTGTATATGCTCATATAGACGCCAATAGTTAATGGGGCACCCATCCTTGTTTTGAGATAAATGTCTTTCATTTGCGATGTCTTGGATAGGTACTTCATTACCCAATCCTAAACCAGCAGTGAACGGAACTCTGTGATGTCATGAAGACAGTCGTGGTTACCATAGACATGTTTACTTAGCCCGTGAAAAAGCTTTGCGTTTCCAACTCTGACAGGCTGCCCAAGTCGTACGCCTGTGTCGTAGCAAAAAATATAGTTAGAGAACTGTAAATACGTTTAATGAGCTGTAGATTACATCATATTTCAAGAATGACATTGTGTAGGTGAAGTTAGCTAAAGTTAGGTAATATAAAGTAATGTAAAAGCGGAAAGATAACACTTGCAATGTTTTATGGGATGAGTAGTTCCTTTGTTTGGAATAAAAAAATATGTACACAGTTTTGTACCTTTGACGTTTTTGGGATTTACGGTTAATTTTTTCACTCTAAATTATATTTTGTATGCTAATGAGTCACGTTGTAGTTGGTTAGCCTAAGGCATGGTCTAAAACTCTTTATATAGAGATTTTTCCAGAAGTCAACGGGAGAAATGAATGGGAAATTTACTTCCGGATCCCAAGCTCTCTCGGACGAGGGGCGGGACTGTTGAGCTCTATAGGAACAGTCCTTCGACGGACTTCGATAATGTAGCATTCTCGAAATTCTGTCTTCGGAGGATCCTTCATTGACATTGAGAAACAGCCTATGTAACATATTGTTGAGCTTGGGTTGCCACAGGAGCTCACTTTGCTTAACAGTACAGGGAAAATGTTGGTGTGGCCAAGAGCCAAACAAGCTTTCACTACTTTACATTACAATTCAACATTTACCCATGGGCAAAATGGAAATAAACTGTTTTTACACAAAAATCTGAGTGATGTGACATTGACAATGGTATCTATTGTCTCACTATAACACAAGTTGCTCAAGCAGCAGTGAAATTCAAATCTAACTTTAATAATGACAGGGTAAAGAAAAGTACACTGTTCAAAAAAATAAAGGGAACACATAAACAACACAATGTAACTCCAAGTCAATCACACCTCTGAAATCGCACTGTTCACTCAGGAAGCAACACTGATTGACAATCAATTTTCACATGCTGTTGTGCAAATGGAACAGACAACAGGTGGAAATTATAGGCAATTAGCAAGACACCCCCAATAAAGGAGTGGTTCTGCAGGTGGTGACCACAGACCACTTCTCAATTCCTATGCATCCTGGCTGATGTTTTGGTCACTTTTGTATGCTGGCGGTGCTTTCACTCTAGTGGTAGCATGAGACGGAGTCTACAACCCACACAAGTGGCTCAGGTAGTGCAGCTCCTCCAGGATGGCACATCAATGCGAGCTGTGGCAAGAATGTTTGCTGTGTCTGTCAGCGTAGTGTACAGAGTATGCAGGCGCTACCAGGAGACAGGCCAGTACATCAGGAGACT
Source organism: Umbra pygmaea (assembly GCA_016801145.1). Classification (NCBI taxonomy): domain Eukaryota; kingdom Metazoa; phylum Chordata; class Actinopteri; order Esociformes; family Umbridae; genus Umbra; species Umbra pygmaea. The sequence continues at coordinate 22,997 of JACXGM010004394.1, read as the reverse complement.
TTGAGGAGGCCTTAGGAGGGCAAAAACCCAGCAGCAGGACCGCTACATCCACCTTTGTGCAAGGAGGAGCAGGAGGAGCACTGCCAGAGCCCTGCAAAATGACATCCAGCAGGCCACAAATGTGCATGTGTCCACTCAAACGGTCAGAAACAGACTCCATGAGGGTGGTATGAGGGCCCGATGTCCACAGGTGGGGGTTGTGCTTACAGTAAACACCGTGCAGGATGTTTGGCATTTGCCAGGGAACACCAAAATTGGCAAATTCGCCACTGGCGTCCTGTGCTCTTCACAGATGAAAGCAGGTTCACACTGAGCATGGGACATACGTGACAGAGTCTGGAGAAGCCGTGAAGAACGTTCTGCTGCCTGCAACATCCTCCAGCATGACCACTTTGTCAGTGGGTCAGTAATGGTGTGGGGTGGCATTTCTTTGGGGGGCCATACACCCCTCCATGTGCTCGCCAGAGGTAGCCTAACTGCCATTAGGTACCGAGATGAGATCCTCAGACACCTTGTGAGACCATATGCTGGTGCAGTTGGCCCTGGGTTCCTCCTAATGCAAGAAAATGCTCGACTTCATGTGGCTGGAGTGTCAGCAGTTCCTGCAAGAGGAAGGCATTGATGCTATGGACTGCCCGTTCCCCAGACCTGAATACGATTGAGCACATCTGGGACATCATGTCTCGTTCCATCCACCAACGCCACCTTGTACCACAGACTGTCCAGGATAGGCGGATGCTTTAGTCCAGGTCTGGGAGGACATCCCTTAGGAGACCATTTACCACTTCATCAGGAGCATGCCCAGGTGTTGTAGGGAGGTCATACGGGCATGTGAAGGCAGCACACACTACTTAGTCTCAATTTGACTTTAAGGACATTACATCAAAGTTGGATCAGCCTGTAGTGTGGTTTTCCGCTTTTGAGTGTGACTCCATTTCCAGACCTCGATGGGTTGATAAATTTGATTTCCATTGATCATTTTTGTGTGATTTTGTTTTCAGCACATTCAACTATGTAAAGACAAGTATTTCATACGATTAGTTCATTCATTTAGATCTAGGATGTGTAATCTTAGTGTTCCCTTAATGTTTTTGAGCAGTGTATGTTTTGACATAGTATTCAGACCCAGGCATATTTCTCTTCATTGTAGAAATTTAGGAGGGTTTGTTTTGACACTGTAGCCTTTTTACATCTATCCAGACCCCAGTCTTTAACAGGGAATTGATAGATTGAATGAGCAGTGTGCTGGGAGTAGACCTACTGTTTGCACATGATAACATTTGCAGAAGTGGCTAATGGGAAGTTTATTGAAAAAGACCTGGGTGTTTTGTCTCCAGCCATTACATTGGGCAAGTCCAAAGTAGAGGTCACCCTAATATGATTTTTCAAGACTGCAGTAAATCATATTTTAATAATAGGCAAGTTTGTATTTGATAACTTTGCCTATTAAATCTATTTTCTAAAACAAATCCTTGGATATTGCCACAAACATTTAGTCTGCATTTTGATAGTTGACCAATTAAAAACCAATCTGTTTTGGTGCTGACAATTGGAGTAAAGGTACAGATTTGTAATGTAATTACCAGATGCAATTGATACATTTCTCTGGTTTTGCCTAATTATAATGTTGGCATATGTTACTCAATAGGAAATGCAGGTTAGAAATGACCAATTGGCTTGGATTATTTATTTTGTTACTGTACATCAGTGGTATTCAAATCTTACCCTATGAGGGCTGGAATCTGATGGTTTTCTGTTCTACCTTATTATTAATTACACCCACCTAGTGTACCAGGTCTAAATAAGTCTCAGATTAGAGGGTTGTAATGAATAAACAGAGTGGAACTAGCTTTGAGGGCCAGATTTGAATAGGGCTGCTGTACATGCATGGAAATCCTGTGTATTTTGATATTACAGAGTTTAGGCTACTACTGAAATGTGCCTATAATTATAATTTTGAGACTGGATTATCCTTTGCATCTTCAGTTGAATTTGAGGAAACCAAAATCAAGCTTTTGTTGTGTTGAGCTATTTCAGTTGGTTTTGTTTGATTTGCTCATTGCAAACAGCTGAACATCTGTATATTTTGACAAACTTGATTTTGCAATGGGGGTTGAATAATTTAGAATACAACTGTAGCTAGAAACCAGAGAGATCTCTTTTAGTATACAGAACTTTATTGTATTTTGGTTGTTGTGTAAAAATAATAATTGTTGCATGCCTACTGTGACCCTCAAAGCAGGCTCAAGTTGTGCAACAGTTCAGTTCTTATCTAGATTGCAACTATAACAGTGTAGGCCAAATCAACTGTAAACCATTTACATTTAAGTCATTAAACTGACAATCTTCTCAAAAGCTATTTAGTGTGTTTTGAGTAAATGTTTTTGTGTTTTCTGTCCCTACATGTTGTCTACCACTAGCAGCATCAATAAACCACGAAATATTTGGTGCGTTTAGTAAATAATAGTGATAGATATAAAGAATATTGCACATCCACTTGTGTTGGTGCAGGACAGAAAAGTCAAAATATATGAAGAAAACAAATGTCCACAACTCAAATGCTCCTGTGTAATTTTAATAAGAACGCACAGACAGACAACGTTTCGATCCTGCAAGGATGTTCGTCAGGTCATAAACTCCCATCAGGCACTACTGGATATATACCCTCTATACAGCAGGTAGGCTATTAGACCAATCAGTGCGCCTTTGCAATTATCTATGTAAATAAATGATAATGCCATATGTAAACAAAAATGTCAGGTACAGGAACTTAATCCAAAGAATAAGAATATAAAAAATGACTGATGATGATGATGATAATAATAATAATAATAATAATAATAATAATAATAATAATAGTTATATTAATCTAGACAACATTCTAACACATTAATAATGTTGGTGTCATTTTGTGGTCTGTGTGAGGGAGAAGAGTGCGTTAAAGTCTTATGAATGCAATATATATTTTAATTGTAGAGTTAGTAATTTGGAAAGAAAGGGAGAAAAACAATTCAAAGAAAAGGTTTAATGTCCAATTCCTCATTTAGACCTTTTGGAGACAAGGTCTGGAGGTAATGTATCCAGAAGGACTCACATTAATAGGATATTTTCGGTGTTACCCCCTCTGCGTGGCAAATGTACATGTTCAATTCCAAGGTAGCGGAGGGTGGCAAGGTTATGTTTGGCTTGAGTGAAATGTATGGAAAGTGGACTTTTAATATCATGATTTCAAATGCAGCTTCTATGTTCAGTGATTCTTGTTTTTAGTGCTCGACGTGTCTTACCCACATATATATGTATATGTATACGTTACCTCCGAACCTTGTTTTTGGTTAGTCTCCAAATGTAGCTCTGTTTACATGGCCATAGAAATGGAATGACTAGAAACCTCACTGAACTGTTGCTTGGTCTTCGATTAGTACACAACATGATGGCGACTGTTGTAAGTTGTCACGTTGACAACGCCCCAGCGGGGCTGTAAAGTTTCGTACTCACTATTTTTTCCATTAGCTATCTCAAAGTGATATTCAGCTAGCTATCAGGCAAGATTATTTAGATCTTGTCTAGCTCTCGAGCTAGTATAGAGCTTATCTAACTGTAGTTTGTAATATTAGCATATATTAAATATAGTTTAATGACTTACAGAATTATAATGCAATTATACCCAGCACTCTTCATTATCTCTTCACAACAAGGCAGGCCACTGTGATCTTCTTTGATATAACATGATGGTAGATCGCAACCATACACCGCCACCTACTGTCAGGCCACAGAGATATGTTAGTGCAGCTGACTACTCTGTTGCTGCTGCAAAACTGCCTAGTGAGTCCACAACTTGCCGCAAATCGTTTTAATACGGAAGTAGGCCGTTAACGCTTTGCACTGGTATGGTACACAACAAAATGGCTGACGCTCTGACCATTCTGCTACATTGATTTGAATTGGAATGGCATTTCTATTCATTCCATTTCTATGGACATAGCTAATTCACAGCTTGGCTGCTTGTCTACATGGCTGTTGCTGAAGCCTACTACTAGCAGAGCACCCATGATTATTGCAGCTATGTATCCTAACTACATTTATGCATTGATATAAAGCAATGCAAATTATATACCAGGGCTTGACATTAACTTTATTGGCCACTTGTCCTTCGGACATGTAAGTCTATTTATTACTTGTCCGATAGCAAAAACTATTTGTCAGAAGCAGACGTTTTTTATTAACATGCATGTCTGTATTTCTGGGAAACAAGAAATAGGCCTACATTTCTCCTGTGTCATGTTAACCAGGGAATGTATGGTGGAGTATTCACTTTTCCCTTGTATTCAGGGAGGGATTTTTGCAATGACACCAAGGTCATCGGCAGGGTATTAAGGCCATCTAGAAAAATCTGCCAAATCAATTGATCTTAAAAGCAGCAATTCATTTCAATGTGAAGTGCCATCACATTTACAACAGGGCCTCAAACTAACATTTTGGTCACACTCTGGCAAGAACTACTATATTCACTCAGATTATTGATGCCCTAATTTTACCAGACAATCCTCCCAACTCAAATATAAAAGAAAATGCCATAGCATCTTCTATATTGCTTCAATACATCAAATTGATTATTAATTTGTCTTAATATAGCAAATTACAATAGGGACATGTTGTGAAGACAAGTCTGTGAGACAAATGATTTTCAGATGATTGACAAATTGTGTAAATCAGTGTATTCAACTAGAGGTCGACCGATATGGGTTTTCTCAGACCAATGCCGATCTTTTGAAATCAGGGTCGGTCGATGGCCGATATATGCTGCCGATTATTTTTGGGCGATATTTGCTTGTTTCTATCTTGTTTTTATCTAACACTAAATAGTACTTAAGATACAACATATTTCTCAATAAAAATATTTATTCAACACCAATCTGCACTTGTATACTTACATTTAACATGTATAATGTAAAAACATATATTGTATACATAAACAAAACTGGTAAGAACTAAGAAAAAAAATAACTTCACTTTGACAAATAAACTTTTAAATGAAAAAATAATGTTTTGTGCACTTTATCCAACATCAGAGAACAATAAAACAAATTGACCACTTTAACAATAGTAGCAACCAGCAGCTTTTCTTTGTTTTAGGTCGGAATAAAAATGTATACAGTAACACTTGAACACAAAAAATCTTAATGGAGCTTCACTTTTGCTACGCACCATGCGTGTTTAGAAGCGCCACATTGAAAAGGGTCCGAACTGAAACATTGTTGTGCAGCGTAGCGTTCCGGACGTTATCTATTCAAATACACCGGTATTGCGGTATATAAAAAATTCATATCATAACAAAAATAAACACCGGTATTCGGTGTGAACCGGTATACTGCCCAGCACTAAGCAGATGCTTCTTCAGCAATGAAACCAAACATGATACAACATGAAATATAATAAGAAACCATATTATGGCAAAGTTAGATACTTGTTTGCAATTGAGAACTTGGACAGCCTCCCATTACATTTGTGTGTGCGTGCTTGTTTAAGATTCTCTGGTCAAACGAGAACGCCGCCTATCAGAATCCAATCATAAAGTCAGACTCAACGAACACCCCCACCTGTGTTTACACCAATGAGCTCTTAACATTCTGCACATTGTGCATGAAATGGTTACTTGTTTGAAACAAAGTAGCCTAACAACAAATAACACAAACGTATTATTTAGATTGACAATTCACCCGACACAGTTGCAGGGGGATTAGGCAAAGTAATGCGCAATGCTTCTGAATTCTCTTTCTGACAAGCACTCATTCTATTTCGACCAACGCTTTCAGGCGCAGTTGAAAAAAATTCGATTTTTTATCCAACTATTAAGCGTCAGTAACACTTTGAATATCACTATGGTATGTTATGTATATGCAATAAATCACAACCTTTATGTGTATAGTTTTAGATTACCTTTTTATGAAGTATTAACAGCTAATTAGCACTTGCAGTGTGACATCAGAGCTGTGTGTCATGTGACCACCACCGAGCAGTCTGATCTAAGCAAAACCGTGTTTTAGATTAAGAAAAGTCAATGTATTTTTCATTAGGTACTTGGTGAAGGCAATGCAATGATCTAGCTAAATAAAATTGCTGACGAATAAAATGTTAATCAGTATGTAATGTAGCTTCTGAACATTTTGAATAATGGCAAGATGATGTCATCACAATGACAGTTCCACTTAGTTGATGTTGGATCAGAGATTTTTCAAGAAAGATAAGCTAACACCCATTTGTGGTTCGTTTTTCAATTTCACACGTACACAGCGTTATCCACATACACAACGTGATCCACACAAGCAGATAGGATATTTGTAACGTAGGTGTTGTTAGAAATCATTTTTGTATTTATTTTAATTGACTTGTACTTGTAAAATAATATAACATTCCATAATTCGCGGATAGTGTATTAGATGTATGCATACATTTCTTTGCAAGTATCAGTTTGTGCATTTGTAGGTTGTAGGCTGTGTACGTACAAATCATGCTGTTGATTTGTGGATTAAGGCTGTGTTTTAGCTCCATAGAATTGGACATGGCCAAATGGAAGAGGATTAAAAAAAATTAAAATGGTTTGCCAATGTTTAACTCTGGCAATTAAACACAAGGATGTTGATTTGGACAGGATTAGTATAATGTCAGGAACTTATAACACTTGTGCTATGTAAAAATGACAGACATGGCAGATAGGGACAAGATTGAACTTACAATGTGGTGAATTGTACTTTTCAATATCAAAAAACCTCTGACAGGACCCATTTTCTGTAGTGTACTTGACTTTTGGAATTTAGTGAGCGTGAGATTTCAGACGTTTCTTTTCGCACTGCTCATCCAACACAGAAGCCTTTAGTCAGCTCATATGTGGGACGATTATGCTCACCAACTATACTTCCGTGATTGAATTTACAAGTGCCCATTCAGGACATAAGGAGTCCCTGGAGAGTAGCATGGCAAGGTAGATAAGTCGACTTATCTATCCAAAATCCCTGGCATTGCTATGCCAATTTATGCTGCCTCATGCTGGAGGTCCGGGGAAAATCGAAGCACCCATAGTCAGGCTTGAACCACTGACTATCGTGAAATTCAATGCAGCGACTTAGCCCACTATGCCACATGGACCTGCCGGAGCTGGAGTATTCTTATTTTAGAAAATGAATGGCATAAATCAGCCCTTATTCTTTTTAAAGGAGAATTCCAAGCGATTTCAAAATGTTGCTCTGTTTGAGTATCTGGATTGCTGTCAGTAGCGAGAATAACTCATACAATCTGTATTGCCAAAACCGTGTTATCCCCTTCTCCACGTTACACCCTTTACGCATTTTTGGGGCAAGTTTTAAAACGTGCTTTGAGCCTCTTAACATGTTCGAGATTTCATTACTAGTGCATAGCCATGTGGGGTGATTACTTAGTGAACACAGCGAATCTGACACATCAGCCAGTGTAAATGGGTCAATGACGTGACGCCTACATTTTCTGTCCGACTGAATTTCTTTCAGTTAAAATAAGGTTTTAATGTACGGAAAAATACCATGTATATGTAGTACCTCTCCTACATATTTCCTCTCTTTAACATTTAAAAAAACATTAGTTATTTGTTATTTTTCTGTTATTTAATGTGTCAAAATATCATGTGGTGAGATCGTCTGGCATTGACTGCTCTCTTGAAAACCTCTTTGAAATTACCCTAAATCTTCTCATATTATTATTTTTCCCTATTTAGCATGATTTCCAAAGGGTTTTGTAGCCCTGTACTAAATAACACAGCATTTGTAAGTATATGTCCATCATAATATACGAACAAACTTTGTCCGATAATGTCCATTTTGTGTAATATCATGTGGTGCAACCATCAGGAAATGACCACTTTGGGACTTTGACGTTGAAATCCATTTAAGGACAGGAAGTTGAATCATATACTAGTCTTCCAAGGACCCATGGAGTGAGCAAGCAGGTTTGTAACTCTCTTACATACTGAGAAAAAACAACCTTTTTAACAGCTGGTATGTAGTTGCCACATTTGGATTCCATGTGGTATGACCTTAAAAAAAAACAATGAATATTAAATTATTTCTTAAAATATGTATTTTTTTGCATTTTGTGTTTTGCTAGCTTGTTTTGTTTAGGTGGCCAATTATGTGCCTGTACATTTTGACTGAATTTGAAAATATCATGTGGTGCAACCATACATCATATGGTGCAACCATTGTAGAGTTTTTTTCCTTGATCGATACACGTCCTAGATTGGCAGTTTTTGGGCTTTTATCTTCAATTGATGATTTACGTACATAAAGGTTTATTATTTTAGTATTATTTGGAGTAGATTTATGAAATGAAGTAATTTTTTTAATATTTAATGAAGAACAGTTTGAATAATCTATATATAATTCTTGTGAATTATGTTCACTTTGATAATTATGTACACCCCTGACTTTGGGAAATAGACATATGAGTGCTTCCAGCATTACTGCAGAGGTTGAAGGGGTGGGGGGTCAACCTGTCAGTGCTCAGCCCATATGCCGCACACTGCATCAAATTGGTCTGCATGACTGTCGTCCCAGATGAAAGCCTCTTCTAAAGATGATGAACAAGAAAGCCCACAAACAGTTTGCTGAAGACAAGCTGACTAAGTACATGGATTACTGGAACCATGTCCTGTGGTCTAATGAGACAAAGTTAAACCTATTTGGTTCAGATGGTGTCAAGCGTGTGTGGTGGCAAACAGGTGAGGAGTACAAAGAAGTTTGTCTTACCTACAGTCAGGCATGGTGGTGGGAGTGTCATGGTCTGGGCCTGCATGAGTGCTGCCGGCACTGGGGAACTACAATTGATTGAAGGAACCATGAATGCAAACATGTACTGTGACATACTGAAGCAGAGCATGATCACCTCCCTTTGGAGACTGGGACGCAGGGCCGCAGTATTCCAACATAACGACCCCAAACACACCTCCAAGATGACCACTGCCTTGCTAAAGAAGCTGAGGATAAAGGTAATACACTGGCCAAGCATATCTCCAGAGCTAAACCCTATTGAGCATCTGTGGGGCATCCTCAAAATGAAGGTGGAGGAGTGCAAAAACTGTAACTTTCACCATGTTCATCATCTCTAACATAGTCGTCATGGAGCAGTAGAAGAGAACTCCAGTGGCAACCTGTGAAGCTCTGGTGAACTCCATGCCCAAGAGGGTTAAGGCAGTGCTGTAAAATAATGGTGGCCACACAAAGTATTGACACTGGGCCCAATTTGGACATTGTTATACAAGCTGTATACTCACTACTTTACAGTGTAGAAAACTGTAATTTTTTCAGTGTTGTCACATGAAAAGTTTAATATAAATATTTACAAAAATGTGAGGTGTGTATTCAGTTTTATGATACTGTATTTATTATTATTGATATTAATATATTTATTCATGACTGTTTTTATCTATTTTAACAGATTCCTCTGTCAAGCAAAGAAAAAAAAATGCTTGCTGTAGACAGCGTGTTAATTCTGACCCTGCAGCAAGATTGGAATACGTTGCTAGAAGAAGAGGTTTATATTACAACTATACATAAAGCAATTGGAAGTATATGATGAGCTTCCATATGTAAGTCAGGTCCTTGAGGTTGTGGTAGAGGAAGTCCAGGTTAGGTGCATGGGGCTGTCGGTTGAGAAATACTTATTCTTGTGTCCACAAATTCCAGATGTCATTTACTACCGAAATAAATATTTTCATGCTGTCATCTCAGAACCTGAGCCTGCAACTTCACATTAATCTAAGTTGAGCAGCCAAGATTGGGCAAAGTTCAGAAATGCCTGACGTAAAATCCAAATAAACATCAGTAACATGATGAAATTTTAGGTGATGAAGTTAAATAAAATTTTTGTTCAAAACAAGGCCACTAATGTGTGCTACAATTATAAATGTATGTAATGAGATGTTTATTTTTATAAATGTTTATGAAATGTTCATAAAAATTCTGTATTTTTTTATAAAATCTGGTTTAAATCTCTTTTGTATGGAATTTATTGTTTATTGATGTCTTTTTATAATGTAATGAAGTCTTCATGTCATTTGGAGAGACCACTCATCATGTGGTGCGACCAATAATGTCAATAACTGTATTAAATTCAAAATAAAATACTATATTTTTTTGGCTGAAATATTAGTCACTGATAAAATATGCTTAAGTGAATGGTATTTTTAAATCATTTGTATCAGTTAAATGCAATTTACAGGAAAAATATGTTCTGATCTACATCAAAGAAGGTGACTGACATTATAGAACAGAAATACGAGATAAATATTAACAAAAACTCAAAAGTAATGCAAATACTCAGTTTCCTAACACTTTATATTACTGAAAAATTATAAAACAAATGCTTAGCATTTTAAAGAAATTAATTAATTTAAAGTTAATTCACAGTCTCACCACATTACATTTTTTAAGGCCATGCCCAGTTAATCCATATAAAAATACATTAAAATCACTGAATAGAACATTTTAATATGAATGTATATTTAAACAACACTCTTAATGAGTGAACAATTGCAATAGATATTCTTATTTTTTGTATTTTAAAAATGGCCTGTTGAAAATCCTTATACGTCATTGACCCAAATACCTCTGTTTATTTCCTGTTTTCCAGTGAAGTCTGCACTAGTCGAATGTTGAAGTCATACAATCCAATATTCCAAAATGTATATTTCCACATATAAACAATTTGCTGTGGTTATGTCCATAACTAGTAGCAAGTCGGCCAGTTAACCTGACACCTCTTCTTTGGCAGCTCACCGACTGAGTCTAACTGTTGCTTAGTTACCTATGATCATGCACGAGAACCCTTGAACTGTTGGGAGTTGTGAAAGCAAGTGTCAGGTTACAGCCGATCAATGTTACTACAGTAGTTTATGGACATAACCATGGCAAATTGTTTTTTTTCCTGAACAAATGTTTTGGAATATTGTATGACTTTGACAATTCACTAGTGTGGACTTCACTGGAAAACAGGAAATAAACAGGTATGTACACTGGCTGATTTGTAAGATTCGCTGTGTTCACTATAAGGAATATCTGTACATTAGGGATGCTCATATTGACCGTTGAACCGTTAACCGAAAGTAAAACATTTGACTCATTAATACTATCAGTTAAATGATTTAGAAGTTTTTTTTTTTTTTACGTATATATAGCCTATATTTGTGAAATCACGTGGTGCGTTGACACGCGCAACCAGAGCCTGGTGCTTCGTTTTGAAAGGTGGGGAGATATAGGTAATGAGGTGCGAAATATACCGGCTGCCTTTTTTGAGTCTGCAACACGTTCTTCATTTAAAATGACAACCCTTGGACATTTATGATGACTGTGATATTAACTTGCGCTTTCATTTTTTAATGTACAGAAACGTATAACGCTATCGTATTGGGAAGCATATATTATTTTATCGGATATAATTCATCATGCTCCAAATGCATTATAGCCGACAAAATAATGTTACCTTAAAAACAACACACACAGTGATTGACAACACACACTTTATTTTCTGAGAGGACCGTAATGGTCATTTCAATGGAATGGGTGCGCTCGGCAGATATTGTATAGTTGGTAACATAATGCATAGCAAGCACTATCAACATTTTGTTTGTGTTAATGAACTATATCCCTTATTTGCAGTAGGCCTCCTGTAAGCAACAACCTTGTTCCAGATTGTCACAGACTGTTTTCATTCTATAACTTGACAACTCGGTCAACACTGCATCAAGGCTACTTTCTTTTAACTGACAACAGAAAGTGAAAACGTCTGCGACAAAATTTCTGCGACAATATTTTGGTTGGTGTGGACTTTACGCCAGTGTAGTTTGGTGAAACCAACATCGACACTGGTTTAATATGAAACTAACTAGTTTCAACGTATCGTTTAGTGTGGACTTTGCAATCAAGTGAACTTATACGCAAAGCTGGTGCACCCAGCAGCTGTTGTTCTGTTCTGTATGCTGTTTAGACATTAAAACAAATTTGTGAAAAAGATTTTTGTATATTTAACGGGTTACAGACACTTGTCAATTTAATTTTTTATTTAAAGCCATTTGAATCGGATAACAAGTTGCGGTTGTCAGTCGGGAAAATTACCCGGAATAACCATCCCTACTGTACATGGCTATACACTATTAATGACATTTTGAACATGTTTAGAGGCAAAAGCACTTTTTAAAACTTGCACTCGTAAATGCGTAAAGAGTAAACTTTAGGAGGATAACACTGTTTTGGCAATACAGATTCTGGCAATGAGTTATTCTCGCTACTGACAGCACTCCAGATATCCAAACAACAGAGCTACATTTTGAAATTGCCCGGAATTCTCCTTTTAATATTCACTTTCCCTAGGCAATCCTCAACTTTTCTATATTGTACAATTATTTGTTTCTGTGTTCAATACACTCTGATGGAGGTCTTTCTCCTTTGTTCCCTCTTTCTGTGTGTCCTAGGTGAGTATGACGATGACTCACGTGGGGGCAGTAGTTGGTGTAGTAACAGTAGTGATAGCCATCCTGCTGCACGCCTCCATTCACAAGATAGAAGAAGGCCACTTGGCGGTTTATTACAGGTATTCTCCCTGTGCCTCTGTCCTGTGTTCACCAGAGCTGTATTCATTTCTCAAATGTTTTAATTGTTAAATCTTTTGTCATTTCCTATAAAAGAAATTGAGTTAGTCCTCTTGGAGAGAACTCTGTTTTAGTTGATAAAAGTTTACTCTGTTAAATGGAATTAATACTCCCCAAGGGATTATTGTATTAGTTGGATATGATTGCAAAAATCTGTTGTAATCTCTCATGGACAGGCTTTGTAAACAAAGTGTCCTGTTGATCTGTCATCCAACAACAGTGCTATCAACAAATCCTACATTCTCATGCGTTTGCATCTGTTACATGCTGCCAAACCACATTTCTTTCGGGTTCTCATGACTTCTGTAAACAAATATGGACAAAGAACCTAAGTATGCATCTCATAAATTACACAAGACTTTACAGGGTTAATACAGTTTAGGTCTGTTGCAAAACAGTTTGCATTCACAAACAGTTTAACCTTTGGGCTAACCAGAGGGAAAACGGGCAAACAAAACATGGGCAGACTCAAACAAAAATGTTTTTAACTGACTACAAATTAATACACCACAGGTAGTGAAATACTGTAAGTTAATTGTTATTGGTTAATTTCACTGTCTGTGTTTTAGAGGAGGAGCTTTGCTTACAACACCCAATGGCCCTGGATACCACATAATGTTGCCCTTTATTACCACCTTCAGATCAGTACAGGTAACACCAATCATACTTTTACCACTGAACCCTGCCTTTAACACTGGAAACAACATAATGTCATTAATTTCCACCAACATATTTGCACAGTTACTACATGTAATATTTTTAGCCTTTATACTGTGACCTTTAACCCTGAATAGCACATCATAATGTCATTCTTTACCACCTTTAAAACTGGACAGAATTCATTTAGAAATAATAAGAGTCCTATACATTTGTCTTATTGGTTATTGGTTATGCTTGTTTAATCATATTTATAATATCAGAAGCTTTACACTGTATATTCTGCATCTCTGTGGATCCACCTTGCTATTTTAGACCACTCTTCAAACTGATGAGGTGAAGAATGTGCCCTGCGGAACCAGGTAAACTGCAACACTTATTCATTTAAAGGAGTATTTCAACTTGGATATAACAAGCAGTGGCTGATTTTTACACTTAGTTTGCAACAGCTTTTTAAAGAACTGGGCCCGTATTCCAGAAAAAACGTTAAGGCTAAAAGTAGCTCCTAACTCGCTGATTTAGGAGAAGCTCTTTAAAAATAATTTGGTCTAAGTCCAACATTTTTGGTCTAAGTCTTTCACAAAGTGTTTTAGCAATAAAATTAGCTTGTAAATCTGTGAAAAGTTATGGGTTCTTAAGAGGGCTCCTAAGTCACCAAGACCAAATCAGAAAGGATCCTAAAATACTGAGCCTCCTAATAAAGGCAGTGAATGTTGAGTTATTCGTGTAGTTGAATATAATTGCCCTATTGTCCCATAACCTGTGTCAGTTGTTTGCCGCTTGAATTCTGCAATCTTCACTCTTCTGAGACTCCAAAAAATACCAGTGCATTTTACAGTCCTCGGTGGTCCTGGACAGAATTGGGAAAGCCACATTTAGGTTCAGGCATAAACAGTTGTAATCAAAATCTTTCAACGCCCATTGCAAATCTGATTCATTTGCAAGATGTACAGACTTTCAGCTGTTTGCAATGAACAAATTAAACATAAGCAATTGAAATAGTTCAACAGAACGGATGCTTCAAGTAGTTTTCCTAAGTTCAACTGCAAATACAACTGACAATGACTTCTCCGGTCTCAAAATTATTCAACCCCTTCATGGCAAGCATCTTTAGTACTTAGTAGAACACTCTTTTGCTGTTATGACCTGCTGCAAACGAGATGCAATAGCCAGACACCAACCTCTGGCAGTGTTTCCTGAGGAATCTTAGCCCATTCCTAATGAGAAATGGCCTCCAGTTCAGTAATGTTCTTGGGTTTGCGTGCTGCAACCACCTTCAAATCCCACCAGAGGGGTTTCAAGTCAGGGGAATGTGATGGCCACTTTAGAATCTTCCAGGACTTGTTGGAATTTGAGGTATATTTGGGTTAATTTTCCTGTTAAAGATCCAATGACACCCAAGCTTCAGCTTTCTCACAGACGGCATGATGTTTTCTCCTAGGATGTCCTGATATTTCAATAAATTTATCTTGCCTTCAACATGCTGCATGTTTCCTGTTCCAGAGGATGCAAAGCAGACCCAGAGCATCAACGAGCTTTTCAGTATGCTTTATTCTTCTTCCTCCAGACATACTGCTGATCCATCGTGCCGAAAAAGCTCCAGTTTTATCTCATTGCTCCATAGAACAGAATCCCAAAACTTTGTAGCTTCTTTTATGATTTTGAGCATATTGGAGCCAACTTTTCTTGTGCTGTTGGGTCATATTGGTGGACATCTTAAAATTCTGGCATGGAGCCTTCTTCGTTTATTACGCACCTTACTGTGAAACCTCAGTGCCTGTTGCCACCAAGTCTTGCTACAGGTTTTTTGCAGTCACTTGGGTTTTTCACTACCTGCCATCTCTGAAATCTTAATTTTGTCTGATAGCTTCCTTTTTCTGCCCCGTCCAGGTAGTGTACCTACCATTCCCTTCACTTTGAACTTGCAAGTTATGCTTCCAACCGTGTCTCTGGGATATATTTAGTGCCTTCTATCTTTTTATTTCCTGTTCCTTGTTTGTGATGGGCGATGATCTCTTTACTTTTGCACCATTTTTCTAACTTAACCATGTTTCTCACATATGCAGTCCAACTTGACACTCAACAAACCCCTAGCCAGTTCAGGTATTTCATGTGTTCCAGCTCAAGCATACCTAGTGCAACCAATGAAGCCCTTGATTAGTTGCAGCAGGTGTGCTTGAGACAACACTTGTTTTGTATATTTGTGCTGTTATTAAATTAAGAGTGATTCTATTCAGGGGTTGAATAATCTGAAAGCCATTATGAGTTGCATTTTCAATAGATTTTGGGAAACCACTTGAAGCCTTTGTTGAGCTATTTCAATTTACTTTTTTTGTTCATTGCAAATAGCTGAAAGTCTGTAATTTTGGACAATAAACCTGATTTGCAATGGGGGTTGAATCATTTTGATTGCGCCTCCGCCTGGGCATCCGCCTGGGCCTCCACCCCTGAATGTTTTCCAGTTGATTTCCTGGATTGTGAATAGAATTTTTTTTGGAAAAACTCCTTGGTCCATTTGGGCATCGAAACTCTGATCGAACACATGTAATCATCTTCTTGGCTGGAGATGGTTGAAAGCAAAAACTGGTCCCTGTCTCACTCTTTTCCACAAATGTGTTAAGTCTCTGGAGCCATTGATGGGTAGTTTCCAAAACCACCACCAATGTGAGTTCATCCTTGGCTTGACAATTAGTTCACCGGTAGCCACTAACCATAGCAGTGGCTTGATTCACCCATTAAAGTCACAGCCTTTGCCGTATTTCTTCCTCATTCTATTCAGGCTCAAACGTATGGTTGAATCAAAGTTGAGATTGTCCAGCTCTTCGGGTAATTTTAGTAGAAATTGTAGAAGAAACCCTCTCCCACAGTTTTTATTTCGCTACGTATTTAATGTAATTATTAACATTATTATTCTCAAAACCACTAGGGAATTCCTATTCTCCAATTAATTTGCTTCACAGGCTGGACAAATAAAGATCAGGAAGTCAACCAAATGCCTCTCGTCAATTTAGCTGTCGTTTTCCAAAATGCCTTTGGTGAAGTAAAATGTCACAGTACAATTTGGACACTTACGGTGGACGAGTTGAGAATTACACAACACATTCAGACTGTTTTTTTTGCGAACTTCATGTCGGAAACATGACCGGCACAATGATTTTGAGGTCTTTAGGGGTCTTTAGTGTCAGCAGATTATCTTGACCATTTTTGACATGCCTGAATGCATTGACTTGCTGCCACGTGATTGTGGCTGATTTAAATATTTGCGTTAACAAGCAATTGAAAAGACGTACCTAATGAAGTGGCTCTGGAGAAAATATTATGAGACCACTGCAAAATTATCAGTGTCTGGTTTTTTATTCTAGAATGTTCATTTGCAGAAAATCTAAATAACAAAAATGATGCAATGTCAGATTTTGAATAATGCTAAGAAAATAAATTAATATAAATTTTTAAACAACACAAATCTGATGTTACGAATAGTTAAGAAATCACTTGTGACCATCCATCTTCCTCTTGATCAAATTCCAGAGGTTTTCAATGGGGTTTATTAAAGAACAGTTTGCAGTGGTCTCTTTTTCCAGAGCTGTATTATGGATATTTTCTGATGTTACATATCAAATATCTGCAATAATTCCCCTTTAAGAACCACTGGATTACAAGTTATGTTGGCCCATAGACAGTACTTTCAGAATGGCACATTCAGTTCAACATAGATTTTCTACAGACAGCCTTGTGTTTCACCAGTCATCAGTCTTATGACTTGCTCATCAGAAAATGATTGATTATTAAAGAGTTTAATGCTGTGTCTGTTCTCTACAGTGGAGGGGTAATGATCTACTTTGACCGTATCGAGGTGGTCAATATGCTGGTACCTTCAGCAGGTAACAACTTCAACACTGTCATCTAGGGAAGCATCTAGCAGTGCTTCCCTACTGCTTTTCTGTTGCAATGTGCACACTTGAGCTCTGTTTAAATTGCTAAAATATAAGAAAACTGAGTGAACATTTCACACTTCTATACACAGTGTTACTTCTAGGGATGCACCGATTTCGATACTGGGATCGGTAATGTGTCCGATAATGGCCAAAAATACGGGATCGGGTATCGGCCTATGGAGTCTGATACCATGATCCGATACCATGTCCTAATAAGGTGCAGTAAACGAGTCATTGTAGTGACGGGCCAGTCAGAACTGAAGATTCTCCGCACACTCACAATCAATGCCAAGAGTGATATTTTATTGAGCTTTCGGTCATTCAACCTTAGTCAGAGAAAAGTGTGTAATCTGTCATCATGATACATGCATTAAATAGGGCACAGTATCAGAGTCATTGATTGCACCTGTTAAACAAACACAGTGAATGCTAGAGGTACTTCAGTTGAGCTAATGTGTAACCATAACTTTCCTAGATGCATGTCGTAAGAGGATTCTCTCCTAGATGCATTTCATACAGTGGAGGCTCGTCCATTGAGGCAGGGGAGGTTGTTGTTCCTCATTTTTTTTGAGAGGCAGAAGGTCGTTTAAGAATATAAAAAATAGTAATGGGTTTGAATAAACTATTACAAAATCTCTATATAATTCATTTATTCTTTGGAAATAAATAATTTAAATGATGATTAAAATGTTTAATCAGTGACATCTGCAGGCAGATGTGTGAAGTGTTTGGAAAATAACGTACTGTAGACTACTAGAGGAGGCACGAGGAGGTAATTCAATACAATTTTTTCATACCTTTTTCATGGTAGTTTCTTATTGGCCAAAACACATGACCTAAGATGCCTTGGAGGAACCCTCGCCCTTACTATGCAACTACCAAAATACAATATTGACATCTCGTTCGTCCAATGATTTGTTCCAAATGTCATCTTCAATTCTCCATCAAGTTGTACGTTAGTACAACGACCTGATGATAAAGCGAATATCAAATGTGTTTAGCATAAGAAAATTATAACCTTAAATTTTGGACAGCGTTTTATTCTTTTATATATATTTTTGAGAATTAGCTAGCTAGTGTGCACATTTTCAACATTACGTTGTCCTTGTTTTTTCAGTAGCTAGCTAATTTTAGCTTGTGCAGCTCGGCAGGTCTAAGGCAATGGCTAATATGGATTTCGGTCAGGACATTAATGGGGAGGCAGAGAGGCATGGCATTGGGCGCAGAGAGTGGGATGGAAAAGAACCACTAGTGGATTATTTTTTGTTGCAGCAATTCCAGAGTTTGGATTATGCAGAGAAGGTAAGGATCAAAACTGCTGGAACACCAAACTCCACAGATTATATTTACCATAAATGCTCAAGGTCGCCAGATAAATTCAACATGGTTTGGTATGAGAAATATTATTGGCTAGTAACAGGCAGTCCTACAACTAACTAACTGTATTGTTGGCCATGCCTTCTGATTGGGAATCGTAAATCTTCTTCAAAGTTTAACATTTTGTCTGCCTTGGGATTTTGCGATAAAAAGAATTTGGATCGGGCTAGTAAAAGACATGACATGTGTTGTGAACACATTGGCTCCATTAGTAGACTGAAGCTTTTTGGTCGGGTGCCCAAAAAACAAGTTAATTGATGAGGGAGCTTGTTTGCAAAGAGCAAACCACAACGTTTTAAAGTGAGACGAAACAGAGATGCTTTAATCCGTCCAATCAATGCAACAGCTCATCTTGGAATGCAAGAGCAACTGTTTAGAGGACATGATGAGAGGCAGGAGTCTGCTAACAAATGCAACTACAGGGAGTTGGTGCACTTGATCGCACACTGTGATGCAGTTTTAACAGACCATATTGAAACTTCTAATGTGTTCTCTGGCTTGTCTAAAACTTCACAGTAGTAGTGGTGCAACGGATCATCATTGATCCGTGATCCGTTCGGATCAATATATTCGGTTCGGCACAAACGTGATCCGCGGATTGATTTCTGAAAGAAAATGTGCGCGTGTTCAGTACGCTCACAGCATGGTCATGGCGAGCGGAGGAACGGATGAGCTTTAACGCCCCGCGTCATTTAAATCCCCTGTATGGGAGCATATTGTTTTCCTGTTAAATATAATGATTAATTATTTATCTGTATTATTTTTATTTTAGTTTTTACTATTTATTGTGCACTCCTTGTCTTGTCATTTTTTTTTTAAGTTCTTGTTGTCTGTACCTCGACGCTTTTATCTTGGCCAGGTCGCAGTCTCAAATGAGAGAATGTTCTCATCGTGCCCACCTGGTTAAACAAAGGTTAAATAAATAAAATTAAGAAAATGAAGGAAAGAGGTCAGTGGATTAAACCGTGACAGTGTGTAGGCACTGTGGCACAAGAAAGCGATATGACAGTGGAAACACATCAAGCATGGCCACGCATTTGAAGCAACATCACCCCGGTGTTTCACCGTGGCATTTAAGCAATTAATCAGACCGGGCTAAAGCCATCACAAACGCTATCGGTGTGTTTATAGGTACAGACATGAGGCCATATTCGGTTGTGCAAAAGGAGGACTTTAAACACATGCTGAAAGTGTTTATCCATGTTACGACATCCCATCGCATACGGGACATACTAAAACGCTTAATGTGAAAAAGCTTAACGTGGTTTTAATGTACCTAAACAATGCCCAATCATCACCAAATTTCTCATGGCCATATGTTTTTATGAACACTTAAGCCTGTCTAAATAACTAAACCGAAATCCAACGATTTTAGAAGTAATCTCACATTAAAGTTTTCTTCTTCATTGGCTCCTTTGGCGAGGAAAAGGTTTAACGTGATTTAATGTACCTAAACAACGATCAATATTAACCACATTTCTCTCTCATATTGCTCATCATAACCATTGAAAATTATAAAAACAACTAACCCAAATTCCAATTATTTTTTTATTTTGCTGATCCGAAAAATCATACGATCCGTGACCCTGATTCGAGGAACGATCCGATCCGTGAGTTTTTTTATCCATTGCACCCCTACACAGTAGCAATTGTAATTATAACATGCAGGAGAATTACCACCTTCTGGTAAAATAGCTCTTCTAGAAGTATTATAATATGCAGTGGACACGGTTGGTTGGTTACATTCTGCATTCTACTTTGACAGGTTATCATTCCATGGAATGCTGTATTCTAACATTTCTGGTGTCATGTTGAAACTTAGAACAACCTGATTCCATGGATTACACCTAGAAACAGAACAAGCCAGCATGACAACTCCTAGGTGACCCCTGTCTGTGTTCTTGTCCACTGAATTGTGTAGTTGATGGCAATGCTGCCAAAAGGCTTTGGAAATAGGCAACCTGTATTTAGTGACACAATATGATCATTAGTTGTGGACAAACAAATGTATTCTTATAATATCACCCGGCACAGCCAAAAGAGGACTGACCACCCCTGAGAGTCTGGCTCCTCTCTAGGTTTCTTCATAGGGTTGTACCCTACTAGGGAGATTTTCCTAGCCACTGTGCATCAGCCTGATGTTGCGTGCTCTATGGGGTTTCAGGCCGGGTGTCTGTATAAGCACTTTGTGAAATCTACTAATGGAAAAGGTCTATAAAAAATGATTGAGGTTAAAATAAAAATCACAACAGACTTCGTTTTTGGACATTTTTTATCCTTTTTAAATCACTGTGTTGTGTAAATTAAAACAATAACTGTAGATATAGACAAATAGCTAAATTGTGTTAAATAAAATGGCACAGTGGGTGGGTTTTTCACCTGTCCTCCCCGAATATTTAGTCACCAGCCGCCACTGATGTCATAAGAGGATCAGAACCGTTCAGAACTAAAATGTATCGTTACTGCATTAACAATAAATAGTGGTTTAAGCATGTTTCCAGGAAAATTTGGCTGCGTACAAACCCGGCTATAATCTGTTTTAAGCGGTGACGAATAAAGCATTTAACATTGCAGGTGCATGTATTTCCTCAGTGTCATGTATTAGCCTAGCAAAAGTTTACATGTTAAGGTTCTAGGCTGATTTTAATGTGAAAAACTACCAACTGATAGCATCAAAGTAAAAAAACAAGACAAGCTATTCAAGTTCACTGTTCTCGCTATCCAAGCTGTTTGGGAGATGCGGGTGCTTTTTGACATTGGTACCATCCTAATCTACCAGCCAGTGGTGAGTGGATTGTCAACAGTATAATACTTTTTTTAAATTGTTTAATTCTTCAAGCATTTCATGTCTCATATTTAACAAAAATGACACGTTTGTTGATGTGCATATAAAGCGGAGCTAGTCAATGAGAATTCCAGCCAGTATCATAGACATCTACAGTACAGTGCAGTACAGGCAATAAAAAGATAGTTAGCTCCCCAGATTTAAGAGCCCTTCTGCTGGGTCAGGACCAGTAGACTAGATGAAGTAAATGTAAATGAATTAGAATCTGTTGTTAATCAACTATTTTTAATTGCCTGAATATGAATTACTATTAATATTTTGTTGTATTGTGTTTGTTTCCATTGCTGAAGACTCATCTACTTGTAAGGTGCGTTTTTAAGGGAGCTAATTTAGCCAGTACTTAGAATATTTTATTATTAATCTGACATGTTTTCCAAACAGATTATTCTAAAATAAATGTACAAAAGTAAAATTAATGCTGATTCAATAGAGCTCAACAGTCCCGCCCCTCGTCCGAGAGAGCTAGGGTTCCGGAAGTAAATTTCCCATTCATTTCTCCCGTTGACTTCTGGAAAAATCTGTATATAAAGAGATTTAGACCATGCCTTAGGCTAACCAGCTACGACGTGACTCATTGGCATACAAAATATAATTTCGAGTGAAAAAATTAATAGCAAATCCCAAAAAAGTCAAAGGTACAAGACTGTGTACATATTTTTTATTTTGAGTAAAGGAACTACTCATCCCATAAAACATTGCGAGTGTTATCTTTCCGCCTTTACATTACTTTAAATTACCTAACTTTAGCTAACTTCACTTACAGAATGTCATCCTCAAAAAATGATGTAATCTACAGCTCAGTAAACGTACTTACAGTTCTCTAACTCTCCATATTTTTGCTACGACACAGGCGTACGACTCGGGCAGCCTGCCAGAGTTGGAAACGCAAAGCTTTTTCGCGGGCTCAGTTAACATTTCCATGGTAACCGCGAGTTTGTCTCCATGACATCTTAGAGTTCCACCAATCAGAGGCATCACTGCTGGTTTAGGATTGTGGGTAATGAAGTACTTATCCAAGACATCGCGAATAAAATACATTTATCTCAAAACAAGGTGGTGCCCCATGCACTTTTGGCATCTATATGAGCATATACAATCGCTTAGTCATGTCGTTGCTGGTTTTAAGTCTACCATCGACGGTTAGGATTTTATAGCTTATACTCGAATTGTCAATGGAGAAAATGTATTGTATTTTCACTTCCGGAGTCTGCTGTGGGCGGGACTGTTGAGGTCTATTAATATTGTGGCATAAATTAAGTGTTAGAAAGGTTTAGCACCTCTGAAATGTGAAACACTTTTAGAGGAACGATATGGTGTTCACTTATGATTGTGTGGCCACACACAGTTCCAACACCATCATAAAGTTTGCTGACGATACAACCATCCTAGGTCTCATCTCCAACAACGATGAGACTGCTTACAGAGAAGAGGTTAGAGCCTTGGCTACCTGGTGCCAGAGCAACAACCTCTCTCTCAACGTCAGCAAGACAAAAGAGATGATAGTGGACTTTAG
>JACXGM010004393.1:26055-38410 GCA_016801145.1 Umbra pygmaea | reverse complement strand
TAGGTGGGCTGGGTGTTCACTGGGGATGGGTTTGTTTTCATGTTTGTCTCTGTGCTCCCTTCTTTTGTGTGTCTATGCCGCCCTCTTGTGTCTAGTTCATGTCGTTAGTTTGAAGATGTTATGGGATTAGGTCATCGTTTAGCCACAGGTGGATTCAGTTAGCAATTAGTATGTCTTTGTATTTACCTGGTTGTTCTCCCCTTGTTTCTTGTCAGTCAATGTTTCCTGTGGCATCTCCATGTTACCTGTACTACGTGTGGATTACCGAAGTATCATTGTTTTGCCCCACGAGGCTGTATTATTTTGATCAAAATAAAGTCCATTGGATTATCTGTACCTTCGCGACTGTCTCTTGCTATTTACAAGGGGAGACATGACACAAGAAGTTAGTACAATACTATGGAAGTACATTGTGGTAAATAGAGTCGTATGCTAAAGTATAGGCACCCCTGACAATTTCCATGATTTTCATTTATAAATAATTGTGTGTTTTGATCAGCAATTTCATTTTAATTTATCAAATAACTTAAGGACACTGTAATATTTAATATTGATATTTAGTTGAGTCTCCGTTAGCAGAAATAATAGCCTCTAGACGCTTCATATAGCCTGTAGTGAGTGTCTGGATTCTGGATGAAGGTATTTTGGACCATTCCTCCTTGCAAAACATCTCCAGTTTAGTTAGGTTTGATGGTTGCCGAG
Organism: Umbra pygmaea; assembly: GCA_016801145.1. Classification (NCBI taxonomy): domain Eukaryota; kingdom Metazoa; phylum Chordata; class Actinopteri; order Esociformes; family Umbridae; genus Umbra; species Umbra pygmaea. The sequence goes on along the minus strand of JACXGM010004393.1, from coordinate 37,708 downwards.
CATGGACAGCTCGCTTCAAATCACCCCACAGATTTTCAATGATATTTGTTGCAAGCAGCGTAGAGCCCTGTATTGCCCTGCTGGTTTGCTTCTAAAGCTAAGCAGGGTTGGGCCTGGTTAGTCCCTGGATGGGAGACCAGTGCTGCTGGAAGTGGTGTTGGAGGGCCAGTAGGGGGCACTCTTCCCTCTGGTCTAAAGATCTTTCCCAATGCCCCAGGGCAGTGATGGGGACATCTGCCCTGTGTAGGGTGCCGTCTTTCAGATGGGACGTTAAACGGGTGTCCTGACTCTCTGTGGTCATTAAATATCCCATGGAACTTATCGTAAGAGTAGGGGTGTTAACCCTGGTGTCATGGCCAAATTCCCAACCAGGCCTCTCACTTCCATCATGGCCACCTAATAATCCCCCTCCTTCCTAATTGGCATATATGACAACTCACCTCTCCACCTGATAGCTGATGTGTGGTGAGCATTCTGGTGCAAAATGGCTGCTGTGCATCACCCAAGTGGGTGCTACACATTGGTGGTGGATGAGGTGGGCTTTCCCCCTCACTGTGTAAAGCGCTTTGAGTTCCTTGGAAGAAAAGCGCTATATAAGTTGAATGCATTATTATTATTATATTTAGGTCTGGGGACTGGGATGGCCATTCTAGAACATTGTACTTGTTCCTCTGCCAGAGTAGATTTTGAGCAGTGTTTTGGGTCATTGTCCTGTTGAAATTTCCAGCCCCGACGTAAGTTCAACTTTGACTGATTCCTCTACATTATTCTCAAGTTTTTGCTGATATTGAGTGGAATCCATGCAACCCTCAACTTTAACAAGATTCCCTTCACCGGCACTGGCCACACAGCCCCACAGCATAATAGAACCTCCATCAAATTTTACTGTGGGTACCAAGTGTTTGTCTTAGAACACTGTGCTCTTTTGCCGCCATGCATAACGCCCCTTGTTATGACCAAATAACACCATCTTTGTTTCATCAGTCCACAGCACCTTCTTCCAAAATGTCTAATTTCATTTTGTTGCATATTGCACATTTTCTGTTAATCCAATGAACCTCATTTCAGTACCAAAATATTACGGTGTCCTTCAGTTATTTGATAGATCAAAATGAAATTGCTGATAATAATGCTCATTATGGTAGTGGGTCTAATTGACCCGGGAGTACCAGTACCAGTAATCACAATGCAGAATTCACTATTGATATTTTAGCCCCAACAACATTGTAAATCATTAAACAACTCCTTACTCGAGTCGTATACAGTTATATATTTTACTTGTTTTTTTTAAATTGTGTAGCCCATTTATACACCATCGATATTATAATAGACCTGGGGCTATTCTGGTAATGTCTTATGAGCCTGCATTTATTTTTTATTATTATTTTTTAATTAATTTTCTCCCCTCCCAATTCCCTCTAATCCTGCCTTGTCAGATCTGTGGACTGGCGAATGACACGCACATCGTTCATCCAACCACATGTTGCCCAGCCATCGATTATTTTCGCACTATGAATCCAACATGGTAGCCTTTAGTCGGATCATGCACAGGATTATTACTTTCACCAACTATACTTCTGCGATTGACCCCACATCTGACGCCCGATCTGGACACAAGAAGTCACTGGACAGCAATGTGGCAGGATAGATAATATAACTTATCTAACCCAAATCCCGGGTAGCACTATGCGAATTTGCACTGCCTCGTGCCGAAGGCCCAGGGAAAGTCAGAGAACCCATGGTCAGGCTCAAACCTGTGACTATCATGATGTAGACTGTCATGCAATGCAGCGACTTATGCCACTATGCCCTGCGGACCCCTCCCTGAGCCAGAGTTTAATCTTGACACTCATTATGACAAGAGGACCATGCTATATTCCCACTGTTTTTCAGCAATGTCTTCCTCTGAGAATAATTTGTCAGGATCAGTCTCATGTTCAACATTATCTTCAGTTTGAGACACTTCCTCTGATATTTTACAGTCATGCCTCTCATCGTCAAAGAGATGTTTGAGTACAACCCCAAATCCCCAAATTTTGGGAAAGAATAGAAAATGCAAGTCATTTAAAATTCAATTTACCCTGTACTCTTTGAAAACTCAGTATATGTTAACACAGTATGTGATGTTTTACTTTGTGAATTTAATTTGTTTTAGAAAATATACACTCATTTCAAATCTGATGACTGCAACACACTTCAAAACATTTGGGACATTCAACGTTTTACCGCTGTGTAACATCACCTTTTCTTTTAGTAACACTTATGAAGTATTTGGATACAGAAGACACCGGTTGGTTTAACAAGCAGAATGTTCCCCTATTCATCCATTATGCATGTCCTCAGCTGTGCAACTGTACAGGGCCTTCGTTGTCTTATTTTTCACTTCTTAATGCAGCACACGTTCTCAATCGGAGACATGTCAGGACTGCAGGCAAGCCATGCTAGCACCCACACTCTCTGCTTACGTAACCATGTGCTTATAATCCAGGCAGAATGTGGTTTGGCATTGTGAAAATGATGTGAAAATGACTTTGTCAAAGTATGTAGAGTTTTTGACTGATCACTTTCTTTCATGGTACAAAAAGAAGAACCAAGCCTTACGTAACAAAATCATCTTCAGGCATGACAATGCACCATCTCATGCTGCAAAGTATACCTCTGTGTCATTGGCTGCTATAGGAATAAAAGGAAATAAACTCATGGTGTGGCCCCCATCCTCCCCTGACCTCAACCCTATTGAGAACCTTTGGAGCATCCTCAAGCAAAAGATCTATGAGGGTGGGATGCAGTTTGCATCAAAACAGCTCTGGGAGCCTATTATGACATCCTGCAAAGAAATTCAAGCAAAAACTCTCCATAATCTCACAAGTTAAATGGATGCAAGAATTGTGAAGGTGATATCAAAGAAGGGGTCCTATGTTAACATGTACAGTGCCTTGCGAAAGTATTTGGCCCCCTTGAACATTTCGACCTATTGTCACATTTCAGGCTTCAAACATAAAGATATAAATCTGTATTTTTTCGTTAAGAAGCAACAACAAGTGGGACACAATCATGAAGTGGAACGAAATTTATTGGATATTTCAAGCTTTTTTAACAAATAAAAAACGGACAAATTGGGTGAGCAAAATTATTCAGCCTCTTTTCTTTCAGTGCAGCAAACTCTCTCCAGAATTTCAGTGAGGATCTCTGAATGATCCAATGTTGACCTAAATGACTAATGATGATAAATAGAATCAATCCACCTGTGTGTAATCAAGTCTCCATATAAATGCACCTGCTCTGTGATAGTCTCAGAGGTCTGTTGAAAGCACAGAGAGCATCATGAAGAACAATGAACACACCAGGCAGGTTGGAGATACTGTTGTGGAGAAGTTTAAAATCGGATTTGGATACAGAAAGATTTCCCAAGCTTTAAACATCCCAAGGAGCACTGTGCAAGTGAAAATATTGAAATTGAAGGAGTATCAGACCACTGCAAATCTACCAAGACCCGGCCGTCCCTCTAAACTTTCAGCTCATACAAGGAGAAGACTGATCAGAGATGCAGCCAAGAGGCCCATGATCACTCTGGATGAACTGCAGAGATCTACAGCTGACGTGGGTGAGTCTGTCCATAGGACAACAATCAGTCGTATACTGCACAAATCTGGCCTTTATGGAAGTGTGGCAAGAAGAAAGCCATTTCTGAAAGATATCCATAAAAAGTGTAGTTTAAAGTTTGCCACAAGCCACCTGGGAGACACACCAAACATGTGGAAGAAGGTGCTCTGATCAGATTAAACAATAATGGAATTTTTTGGCAACAATGTAAAACGTTATGTTTGGCGTAAAAGCTACACAGCTCATTACCCTGAACTCACCATCCCCACTGTCAATCATGGTGGTGGCAGCATCATGGTTTGAGCCTGCTTCTCTTCAGCAGGGACAGAGAAGATGGCTAAAATTGATGGGAAGATGGATGGAGCCAAATACAGGACGATTCTGGAAGAAAACCTGATGGAGTCTGCAAAAGACCTGAGACTGGGACGGAGATTTGTCTTCCAACAAGACAATGATCCAAAACATAAAGCGAAATCTACAATGGAATGGTTCACAAATAAACATATCCAGGTGTTAGAATGGCCAAGTCAAAGTCCAGACCTGAATCCAATCGGGAATCTGTGTAAAGAACTAAAAACTGCTGTTCACAAACACTCTCCATCCAACCTCAATGAGCTTGAGCTGTTTTGCAAGGAGGAATGGGCAAAAATGTCAGTCTCTCGATGTGCAAAACTTGCAGCTGTAATCGCAGCAAAAGGTGGCGCTACAAAGTATTAACTTTTGCACGCCCAATTTTTCAGTTGTATATTTGTTTAAAAAGTTTGAAATATCCAATAAATTTTGTTCCACTTCATGATTGTGTCCCACTTGTTGTTGATTCTTCACAAAAAAATTACAGTTTCAAATCATTATGTTTGAAGCCTGAAATGGCAAAAGGTCGAAAAGTTCAAGGGGGCCGAATACTTTCACAAGAGACTGTAACTTGCCCTGTTAAGATGTGTTTTAGGTTTAGGTATTTTGATTTAAATAGCTGTTGATTTCAGTAAATATGACCTCCTTATGCTGCATTTTCAACAAATTACCATTTTTCAGTACTTTACAACCTAATGTTTTGAAACTCTGTTGTGCATATAAATTTGGAACAGTGCATTTTGAGTTATTTTTTTTAAATGTTGTATTGATTGGGTGGTTTGTTAAATGAAATTCGACTTATTATAAAAATTATTCTGACTGTCATTTGCATCGACTATTTAGGAAAATCAGTGTCAAATATAATTTGCACAATAATTTGGAATGCGGTGTACATGTTAATTATTCTATGAAGAAATGTGACAAATATCAACACATTAACTTTTGAGACAGACAGTTTAAAATCCTAAAATAGGCCAAATCTAAAATTCACAGGAAATCACCTTTCAACCCACTTTCTTTAAAAACACTGTTACCAATTCCACCTCACTGACTGTGTTGAAGTTCCATAGTTAATTCGTTTTTTATAGAGTTTTTGGGTTCTTGACACACTCTACACAGCAAGGTGAAAGTTTTAATCTTCCCTATGAAATTAGATGAGAGAGTAGAGAATGAGAACAAGGCCATTAGCACCATGATGGGCAGGGCTATCCCACAGATGAGTTATCATTTTCAGTGTCAATTAGCTTTTTCCTCAGTAAACAGTTTGAATATTTGTTCTGTGGCTGCTCTTTCTGAATGTAACATATAGTGCATGTTCATATTAAACATTTTTAAATCTGACGCAAACCACTGCAACAGAAACATCACGGTGCCTCCTTGGGGAGCTGGAGTAGGTGCATCCGCTTTCTCCCCTGTGTGTGTCTTATGTGTTGGTATCAGTTTTTCCCGCTCTTTTCATCACATGACTGTTTCACATGTTCTTGTCTGTCCAATAGATTGGTCTCAATTATCAACCAGCTGCACCCACTCATGTTGTTATTTTCAGTCTTGTTTGAGTGTTTGTTACCTGACATTTAATGTCTTGCTATAGGTCTATATGTGTTAGTGTTTAAAAGTATGATTATTGCCTCTCGAGGCAGAATAAACTACCACAAACTGTAGAGACAGCGAAGGAGGAGTCACGGGTTGACCATTATGCTTATTATGACCCGGTAGAGGAGGTTGCCTTTTTCAACAAGTTGGATGATTACATCTGCACTGTTCTCTAAAGCATCTGTGAATCCAAGGGTTACACCCGCTACCCCACTGACATTGGGGTTGTAGAAGTTGGTTATAGCCCTTTCAGATTCACCTACTGTGTGATAGGAAGTTGAAACCTGAGCCCGGTCCGACCCAAGCCAGCTCAGATGAGGATCGAGCCCAAGCCTGGTAAGACCGCACAGAAATTAATTAGGCCCGACCTAATAAAAAGCCAGATGAAACATTTTAGACTTAAAAAGATCATGTCATTTTGCCACATTTTGTAGGAAAGAAGGAGTTTGTTTCAATCAATTAAAATGGTTACAAAGGCTTGTATCTACTTTACATAAAGATAATCTTCAACAATGTTGAAAATATTTTGCCACACCTGTTATTGGAGTACTCCATACAAGTGTCATGTTTTAATATTAATGGGATATTGTAAGGTAGCGAAGACTAATATTTCTGAGTGAACTGAAAACAGAGAACATTTATAGAGCGTCAATTTGAAATATAATTTATTGTTTACTTACATTTAAATATATTTCAAAAATACTAATGTCACATGCCTGAAGCCCGACCAGACCCGAGCTAATTAGTAGAATTTAAAGTCCGGCCCGGTCCAATTTTGAGCTGGGCCATCAGGCTTTTATCGGTTCGGGGTGAGAATTACAACTCTAATATTTAGGCTTTGCGGAGCCGAAGATGCGAGCCATATATTCCACCTAAGCATGGGCCAGCTACCTCCCCTAAACATGACTGACAGGGACACCAGGGAAAGCGCCTTGGAGGGGGCTGCTTGCCATGACTATGTCAGAGGCCCTGCCCACTACAGAGAATATCGATTGATTTATGATTTATCTGGGTGACAACAGAAATGTTAAACAGAGACGGTGGGCAATGGCGGAAGGACACTGTTACACACTACCCTCTTAGTTTATATGAATTAAAATCAGTGGTTTAAGTTTAATCATATGAATAATACATTTTTGTAGAATTACAATTTTACAAAAGGAATGTACTCCATTATTTCCTTTTTGCTTCATAAATCACACATAACATTATTTAAACATCTAATATTTTTGATTGAATCTATGGAATGTCCTATTTCATTAGAAGTTATAGTGTGCATGTAGTGCATGCCTTTTGTAAAGTAACTTTATTTATGTAAATTATATCTTTGTTCATTGTTTTGCCTTCTTTTATTATGAAGTAATTGGATAGGGGTTGTGTTTGGACAGTATCTGGGTATAACTGCTTCTTAATTACTTAGGCACTGTCATTTAATTTTAACTAGCTGTTTCTTGCTTCCTCTGTACGTGTTTTTTATTGGATTGAACATTTCTAAATTATTATGTGAATACTTTTTGGTTGAACAAGAATGACCTCAACCACAGTATCTCTCGCACAACATTAAAAAAATGGAGAATGATGGCCTACTGCCTGTTTTCATGTAGTTGATTTACAGTACTGTTAGATAATAGTTTACTTTCCTATAGTTTAATAAAAAAATATATTAGCCTCTGTCAACTCCTGTTATTAGAATTATGCATTTACTCAACATGATCAATTAGCTGAACCACAATTTTAATAAAATATTTCGCTTTTAAATGTATTGCACTGTAAAATCATCAAACGTTAACATGGTAACTTACATTCTGAAAGTCCATTCAGCTCATAGAATAAGGCTCATTTTGGAAGTTTAAGGCTCATTTTGGAAGTTTAAGGCTCATTTTGGAAGTTTAGAATAATTGAGTTTTTTTAAACAGAATATTTTGCTATTATTTTTATACAGTGTTACTATACAGGTTTACAGTTAAACATGAAGCGATGGTAAGTATGTATAACTTGGCTCATTTAAAGTGATATGACAGCAGGCATACCAATCTTGAGAACAGTACTTGGGAGCAATGATTACATATTTATATTCAGAATAGTACTGTTAAATATGTACATGGTGTATATGTATGTACATGGTGTACATGTATGTACATGGTTTATATGTATGTACATGCTGTATATGCTGATGAATCCACTGTTTTCCTTAACAAATTGCACATTGTTTAGTCTGTTCATAATGTGCACTATTTTGACCAACTGTTGCTTCATGGCCATGTCGGAGCCAGCATCTTGGGCCAAGTATGTCGAGTAAGTATTCCTTGTGTTCCCAGCCTCACCTTGTCACTGAGCATTGACGCTAGCTTCTGTGATTTCTCTGTTTTCTTCTTTCTTTTCTGTTTCCTTAACCCTCTTTGACTGTACTGACCCTCTGTGCCCTATTTGTCCTGACGTAATGCTTTGCCAGGTGTTTGTTGCCTTGCCAACCACAATTAGCAAGTAAGTTAATTTTAGTGTACCCAGCTAATTTGCTAATTGCACTCTTGCTATGCTACATGGGGAATGAACAACCATGGTATGGATGTCACATACCGTGTATGCCTTCTTAAAATTTTCACCAAAATGATTCATATTCCAAACAAACACTACAGTAAACAAACAAATGAAAGCAAAATCAATGATGGAATGGGGATTATTATTCAAATGTATTTTGTCTATATATAACATCTGTATCCATCTAATCCATCTAACTTCTTTAACATCTATCTATCTATCTATCTATCTATCTATCTATCTATCTATCTATCTATCTATCTATCTATCTATCTATCTATCTATCTATCTATCTATCTATCTCAGTGGTTCTCAACCGGGGGGACCGGCCCACTAGGGGGCCTCAGAGAGCTGCTAGGGGCAGAGCCATATATAGAGAGAGTATGGCCAACTAGGGAATCAAGTGTTCTGAGCTATCCCGTTATGCGATTGGTTCCGAGGTGGTCACGTGTTTCATGGACTCCATGTTGGAGCCCAACATTCAGCTGATTCCCATTGACATAGTGCAGGGAATAGTGGAAAAATGTAATACATTATTTCAAAAATGACATAAATCACTGAAAAAATGGCCAACTCTTGCACGTTTGGCTGTAATGAAAGACCGGGAAGCGGCGAAGAAATTTCAGAAAGTTCCCCCATGAACCAGAAAGACAAAAAATGAGGGAGCTGTATGTGAAATGAATGTTATTTTAGGCTACAATATGGGAAATGTTTATCGATGTTTGTTAATAATAATAATAGCCTAACAATGCAGTACATTACAATACAGCACTAGTTACAGTTACAATTTTCGCCATCGAGTAAGTTTAACCTATCCTCAGCGATGGATGAACTACGAAAGGTTATGTCAGGACTCGCGAGACTGAAGAGAAAAAGGTAAACACTGATCAGAGACTTATTAGGTGACGTGCTCACTCACTACAATGAGTGTTTTTTAGAGAGCATTTATGAAATAAAAGGTAAATATGCACTGGAATATTTCTGTAAGGGCCTTTTACATATTGACAAATGTTGCTAATAACATGTATGTGCCTGTTTATAGTGAAAATAAGCTATTTATTTCAAGATAGCGTATTCGCCCTATTGGGTTACACTGTAGATTCATCTAACGATGGTCTCCAATATGGCGCCCATGATTTGAGTAGTCCAAACTCTACGGCTCTGGCTAGTGGGGCCATGAGATTATATATATATATTTTTACTAAATACATAATCCAGATTTCACTTCAAATATATAAAATCATAACGAAATTAAAAATAATTATTATTATTAATTTAGTTTTTTGTTGCTCTGAAATAGACAAAGAACGTCTGCCAGTAGGAACATTTGAGTCTAGTAACGCTCACCCGACCAGTCCAAATGTTAGCTACCGTGTCTTGTGTTCTCTGTTTAGAGTTAATAACATTTGCACTGCACTAAAGTAGGCTATTGTCCTGGAATATAAAATAATAGACAAGTTTTTAATTTGTCCAGTGCAACAAAAACAGGATGACCATCAAAGTTAGAATGATAAACGAACATCCAGAGGAGTGAACATAACAACTCCAGGATTTTTAGATTCTGACTTCGAATCCCTTTCGTACGAGTAGACTCTCTCGAGTCCAACGTATTTTAGCCAGTTAAAGTGACCAGCTGACGAGGACGCACTTCACCTCACACAGCAATGTATAATTGTGGGGTCCATAAACATACATCTCCTACCCAGTGCCATATGGGCAAATAGGTGAGTGTTAATACCTCCCCAGCAGTGCCTAATATTCCGAAGTGAGGGACGCAAAATATGTATGTTGACCACTGCCCGGTCGGTTGGGCACCGTTAATCATTCTCTCCACCAACGTCATCAAACATAAATCAGAAGAACACATAAAACATTTCAAGAAGAATCACATCATGAGTTAAATAGTCAGGAATCCGTAATTCAATTAAGAAATGATAAACATCTCTTTGGGTGAATGCATTGAATGTCATGCGTTCACAAGCTGTGAAAATATTAATATATTAATAGCGACCTCTGGAAAAAATGATGTGACACATCATCAGTGTCTCTGGTTTTACTATTGACAGGTACAGTATAGTATGTGTTTTGGAAAAAATTAAAAAACATTGTTTTACACTTAAAATTACACATAAACTTGTTAGGCAAATTGTATTCTTGAGGCAACTATTGGTGTGCATAATAATTATGCAACTAAATGAAAAATGAAAAGTTTCCCATCTCAATAGATTTTCATCTATTAAAGTGAGAAACATAAACAAAACACTCAAAACAAATCAGTGACCAATATAGTCACCTTTCTTTTCAATAACAGTCATAAGCCTTCCATTCATGGAGTCTGTCAGTTTCTTGATCTGTTGACAATCAACTTTTTGTGCAGCAGCAACCACAGGCTCCCAATTGTCAGTTTAAGAAGGGACCACAAGTTCTCAATAGGGTTTAGGTCAGGTTAGGAAGGGGGCCACGTCATTATTCTTCCATCTTTAGGGCTAGCCAAGCAGTGGAGTACTTCGGTGCATGCGATGGAGCATTGTCCTGCATACAAATCCTGGTCTTCTTGAAAGATGCAGAATGTCCTGTACCACTGCTTGAAGAAAGTGTCTTCTAAATCTTTCTGTATGTTTGGGAGTTGAGTTTGAGTCCATCTTCTTATCTTTAATAATACCAGCCCATACCATTAACCCACCTCCACCTTGCTGGTGTCTGTGTCGAAGTGGAGCTCTTTGCCCATTACTGATCCAACCACGGGCCCATCCATCTGGTCCGTCAAGTGTCACTCTCATGTCATCAGTCCATTAAATCTTGAAAAATCTTCAGATATTTCTTGGCCCAGTCTTGATGTTTCAACTTATGTGTCTTGTTCAGTGGTGGTGGGGTTTCATCCTCCCTTACCTTGGCCATGTCTCTGAGCACTGAACACCTTGTACTTCTGTGCACTCCAGGTGGGTTGCAGTTCTGGAATATGACAGCACTGGAGGATAATGGGTTCCCAGTAGCTTCACGTTTGAGTCTTCTCAAATTTTTGGCAGCTAATTCTACACTTTTCTCTTGACCATTACGCCACACCCTCCCTCATTAGACAAACACACATCACCTGATATGCTTAAATCCAATAAGCATTCCAGTTTATACAGCTTGGAGTTGGAACATATGCATAATAATGATGATATGGTCAAAATACTGACTTGCCTAATAATTGTGTATTACAGTATATTAACTACAGACAACATTTCACCCAAATTCAAAATATTGTCCTTCACAGCATTTATTTGCAGATAATGAAAACTGGTCAAAACAACTAAAATGATGAAGTGTTGTCAGACCTTGAATAATGCAAAGAAGCAATATTTGTTTTCACCAGTCTTTCACATTGATGTTGGGTGACTTTATGCCACTCTTTATGCCACCTCTGCTTTGTTTGATGGCTTTTGACATCCATGAAACTCTTGATCACATTCCAGAGGTTTACAATGGTGTTGATTTAAGACAAAAATTGCAGTGGTCTCTTACTTTTTTCTAGAGCTCTATATGCTCTCTCTCTCTCTCTCTCTCTCTCTCTCTCTCTCTCTCT
>JACXGM010004393.1:8467-25955 GCA_016801145.1 Umbra pygmaea | reverse complement strand
CTCAGGGAAAAGTGCCACAGTTACGAATCCAACCGGCAACCTTATCAGTTTTTGTTTAAAGGTAAATCTGATGGCTAATTTTCTTTTTATAAACATAAAAATGTGTAGTTTTTTTTCTTCTGTTTTGGGCTTTTAATTAAGGGGGTCCTGAAATATTTTACTGTTCCATCCAGGGGGGCCTTGGATGGAAAAATGTTGAGAACCACTGATTGGTCTGTCTGTCTGTCTGTCTGTCTGTCTGTCTGTCTGTCTGTCTGTCTGTCTGTCTGTCTGTCTGTCTGTCTGTCTGTCTGTCTGTCTGTCTGTCTGTCTGTCTGTCTGTCTGTCATCCATTAAATAATAAACAATTTATCTATTAATCAACTCTCTACAGTATCTAGTTATGTAACATAATCTATCAATATGTACAGTATATATGTTATCTAATCATTTATAATGTCTCTACCACTGCTCTATCTTTCTATCACCTCCATCCCTCTGTCAGTCATTTACAGTATCTAAGTCTGTATTCCCTGCAGGGCAAAGGCCTGTGTTATGGATAATGGGGATTTGACACACAGACACGTAACCAATGTAGTCTATGCTGCTATGCTCTGAAAAGCAGCCACCTTTCTCTGAAACTTTCTCAGTCTAAATCCAGAGTAAGCCTGCCAAGTTTATCTTTAATGAAAACCTCCTGTCACCAACACACTTCAAATCTGGCTGTTTATATTGTCATTTTGAAATTGGCTCAATGGCACGTCCTACAGTACAGCATGCACTGACTGTCATACAGTCACAGTTTCTAGTTCCTAATCTTACAGGAAGCACTGTGTCAATAAATGCCAACGACAAGTAAAACTAAATGCCTGTGCACTCCTTCTGAATGCTGCATCCTCCATCCCAATCTCCATTGACTCTGACTCTCAGGTGTCTCTCTTTAAGTTATTAAATGTTACCGTTAAGTGAAGTCCTGGATTTTAATACCCATTCTTGTCTTGATGACCTGCTTAACTCATCAAGGAGCACTGCTGTCAAAGAGCTTGCTGTCCGTCATGTTGCCTTGGCGCTGACACGTGTTGTACCGCCCACATGCTTCTCATTGTTCTGTCCTGTGTCTCTGTCTTTCCCTGAAACTGCCCCTTTTCTGTTATTTTCTTTCTTCTTTTTTCATTTGGACTTTTATTTGAATTGCGTTTGGAGCAAGTCAAGCATACAGAAAGAAAAGTAGAGGGGGTTGTCCCTTACTCTAACTAATGCCATTGCCTGCTAATGTTTTGCCCTTTTGCCACCCTACGCCCAGGTATACTTTCACTGGCATTTACACGTTTGAGTCATTGATAAAGATCCTGGCCAGGGGTTTCTGTGTGGGGCCCTTTACCTTCCTGAGGGACCCTTGGAACTGGCTGGATTTCAGTGTGATTGTCATGGCGTAAGTATCTTTCTCATTACAAGTAGACCTCATCTGCATTGTAACCTACTTCTGGCTCAAAAAAACAAAAACCAGCAAAATAGTTTTGGATTGTAACAATAATGTAAAAAGTGTCTAACATTTCTTGTCTGACCAGCTGTGTTCTGACTTCCATGATTATTTGTTCTTTCCTCCTTTGTGAAATCCCTAAATGTTTAAAAAATGTCACTGGAAGTACAGGTTTGCTAATATTGTTCATATTTTTTCATTTAAATAATGACTGCGCTGTTATAAATGTACCTATATCTTTTAGATGTATTCGTTTTTAACGTAGTGGTAAACTGAAAATCAACAAGGCACATTGAAAAAACAGTCCTATACTTTAATAAAATCAAATGTTATTGGTAGCCAACAGCAAATTTTTACTTCCAACATTTTGAAATGCAACCTAAAATCAATTAACAATCTTCTTTATCCTGAAATGTTGTCTCTTTTTTATCGGTATAGAAAACACCTAAAGTTTCAGTCATTTACCCGACAGTCTTACCTTGAGAGACTTGCAGTTACTGCATACATTTTAAAAAGCTATACATAGAGTAACTCAGTAGGAGTAATCTCTCATTGTGCTTTTATTATGCATTTACCAATGTAGATTTTCTAGTAAAAAGTGATTTTGACATGATTTTTTGAATAGGGCCCAAAATGCATTCACTGTGTTCCCGGGGATTAAACCCTACAGTATATAGAGTGGTAGTAGACAATAGCACTGGCAGCTTCCCAGCCATCCATTACAGCCTCTTCATCAATGACAGATCACACAATAGGGGACTTTTACCACAGAAGCTGTGTTGTATTTTTGAATTAAACATGTGGGCTTGTCCAGAGCCATCAGGGAGGTCCACAGAGATTGGATGATGCCCACCCCCTCCGTCCCCCTCCACCCATCCATTGTATGATGATGAAGTGCTTATTTCTCATTTGGCTCCTCCATCTTCATCCTCCCTCCTTCCAGAGGGCCAGTTGTCCTTGAACTGGATGGCTCTACGGGGTCATATGGATCTTTAGCATGACAGGGGAAACATAAGTCACAGTCCCCTGCAGCATTCCCAACCCCCGCTGCCTGCTAGTGTTGACACACAGGCCACCTTCCCGCCGACGGCTTTATTAAATCCAGACAGATGACCGGCGAAAAAAGTGACCCCCCACCCGTACACCTCCAACCACCTCCAACCACGCTGATAAATCCCTACGCCCCTAAAGGAATGGAGCAGTGATTGTTGGGTGTTTAATGACATACAGAACATAATTACATTCTAACACTGCCAGTGTACTCTTGTTGTGTCACTAAAGCACTGTGCAAGATATATAGTCTGTCTGCCATCACATGACACAGCATTTTTACATGTTCTTCACACAGAGTGGTTAGGCAGAGGTTCCTCAAAGCCTCCTAGAGGACATAATGTAGCGCTTCATTTATCTTGACAACTCAGCCCCAAAGTGACACTAGACAAACGATTGGCAGTTTCAAGTTTGGCAGATTCATGTTTTGACTTTTTCACGATTGGCATATTCGAACTTCTAGGTGTGAAAAATAGCAAAAAAAACAGAAGTAAAACACTTGAAGCACAATGAAGCACAAGTTTGATACAATGCTTTCAGAATAAGGAATAGATAATGGAACCACTCAAGCCAAGATTAAATTATATCTCTTTAAGCAGCACAAGGACTAGCACCACACAGATTTTCTATTGTTTTTATACTAGCATGCTAGCAACACAACACCAGAGACAAGCTTACTCTCCCACCACCCTGTTCTGCTGCTTCTCTCCCCATACAAGTTCCTTATATAGTGGCAGTGAGCAGTGTTTAACCTACTGGTGTTTTACCTATTTCTTTTTTTGTGCTTCACCAAATCCCTGTAATTTGATCCTGCAGGTTGCTAACCGAGTTTGTTAAAGTAGGCAATCTCCAAGCACTTCGAACATTCAGGGTCCTCAGAGCATTGAAAACTATTTCGGTAATCCCAGGTAAGATGGTGTAGGCCTGGCTGCTGATGTTTTACAGAAACCTGGGTTGCATCGTCTCTATTGTCCAGTCCACGTAGTGTTACTGTTCTGTACAATCCCCTCCCCCTCTTCTTCCTCTGTCCAGTCCCTTTCTGACCTTTGACCTCTAAGCACCACCCCTCTCCCCAGCCCTAAAATCCTGGCCCATTCACCTGTTGTGTTTTGCCTGTCGTCTGTGCTTTGTCATTGTGTCTGCTTGACTTTCGCTTATTGCAGATATGTTACTGAGTTTGTGGACCTGGGCAATGTCTCAGCATTACGGACGTTCAGAGTCCTACGAGCACTGAAAACTATCTCAGTCATCCCAGGTGAGGAGGGTTTCAAACACTAAGACACCACCCACCACTGGACGAGCTCTACATGACTACGTTCCAGTAAACCATACTAGCACACTTCTTAGGATAAAACAATGTATTAGGCATGCATTCAAAGTGGCTTGCTAGTGTGGGTATTGGAGCCCAGTCTGTTTTCATTATGTTCTTTTTTTGTTAATCAAACTAACCAGTGCGTGGAAATGTCAAAGCGGTGTAGGAAATGAGACCTTTGAGTTGGGCAAAATGGAGCATTCTCACATTTTATATTACTGGGTTATGATTAAACTTGCACTATGTAACTTTTTAGAAAATAAAAAACTGTGTTTTTGGACTAAGAAATGTTAGGATCTGTCATATTGGATCAAGATGTTGAAAAATCAACTTAGTAATACAAAATATAGACAATATTAGAATGGCAAAATCATAATTTCACAATATCTAGTTGGCAACCAATGCAAATGATGGACAAAATAATCATATTCTGGGAAAATTGTTATATTGTCCCTGTGTTTAATAAAAACATATACAGTATATAAAATACAATCTCTGTGAAATTCAGCCTGCCAGAAAATAATGTATGGAAAGTTACATAGTGTATCTTTAAATATGTTTAGTAGGTGACCAATAGTGACCAAATTATATTTTATAATTTTGATGTTAGTTTATGCATGATAGTCACTAATAAATACAAATGTAGCTTTCATTAAGCTTCTAATGGTCATTTGGCAAATTGCATCCAGCAGCTATGCAAACACCATGCTATAGACCAGTGGTTCTCAAACATTTTGGGGCCTGGACCCCTTTTGTGATAAAAAATAAATCTGGGCCCCCATCATCTAAAGCAAATAAAGTGAGATAATAACATCTTTAAAATGGGTTTTACTATTTACTATGACTGTGCATCAGCCGCGGTCGGTGGATCTTAATTGGGGAGGACTGGCTTGTATTACGCTCAGAACCGGAGTGAATGGAATGGTGCGCAACGCACAAAACACAGTGTGCAAAACATAAAAACACTGGGTTTTGTGCGTTGCGCACCATTCCATTCACTCCGGTCCCGAGCGTAATACGAGCCCGTCCTCCCCAATTAAGATCCACCGACCGCGGCTGCTGTGCGTTGATCCTAAATCACATTCTGGTCTCTAGTAAGCAACATGTAATATGCTCATCTCCTGGCAACATTTAATCTATGCAATTTGTAAGCGAACTGTCTACACATTTTACTATTAAGCAGTGATAAAACTAAAGAATTTTAATGCTAAGAAGTACATCTGTGGTAGTTTACCTTAAAAAATATTTTGTGTGGAATTATTGAGACATTATATTATATAATGTCTTATATATAAGTTACATTTAAAACAATACTGTACCTATTTCATTGAATACTTGACTTACATGCATACAGTATTTCTTTGTTGATAATATTATGTTGTCATGGACAGTCTAAACCTATTCCACTAGTATTTTTGCCCTAATCTATTTCATATGTTTTTGGTGTTACTGGTATAATACTAAAGAATAGAACAAATGCTCTTGAGCTCTTGCAGGCCTTTCATGGACCCTAGTTTGAGAACCACTGCAATAGACATCAATAAAGGGAATGTGGTGCATGGGTCATCATAACCTCATCTGCCATACCATGTTAAACGACTGAAAAGGTCTCATTCACCCTTAGTGTTTATCATCAAACAGGCATGGGTATAGTTGGAGATCACTTTGCATGGTAATAAAAACTCCATTCACAACAGATGCTCCCATTAGAAGCCAGACAATTTGTCCATTCAAAAATGGATTTCTACTCAATTGTACTAAACCGCTTGCTTGCACGAAACAGGTGTGGTACCTTTAGAAATACCTTGTGCAGTAGGTTTCTGAGCAGGGCCTGAAATGTAATGATCAGGGAAAATCTCGCTTAACAAGTTAGTTATAGGATCTAGACAACTATTATTTCTGGTTACAGGTTTTTACTACAATACTGTATACCTGAGTTACCCAGTACAGTCGTATGCAAAAGTTAAAGCACCCCTGACAATTTCCATGATTTTCATTTATAAATATGTGGGTGTTTGATCTATCAAATAACTGCAGGAGAGTAATATTTCAGTAGTGAAATGAGGTTTATTGGATGAACAGAAAATATGCAATATACATCAAAACAAAATGAGACAGGTGCATACATTTTGGCCCCAAACAGATATATCACATCAATATTTAGTTGAGCTTCCGTTAGAAGAAATACTAACCTCTCAACGCTTCCTATAGCCTGTAATGAGGGTCTGGATTCTGGACGAAGGTATTTTGGACTATTCCTCCTTGCAAAACATTTCCAGTTCAGTTAGGTTTGACGGTTGCCGAGCATGGACAGCCCGCTTCAAATCACCCCACAGATTTCCAATGATATTTAGGTCTGGGGACTGGGATGGCCCTTCCACAACATTGTACTTGTTCCTCTGCATAGCTTTTGAGCAGTGTTTTGTGTAGTTGTCTTGTTGAAATATCCAGTTCTGGCCTAGCTTCAACTTTGTGACTGATTCCTCTACATTATTCTCAAGTATCTGCTGATACTGAATGGAATCCATGCAACCCTCAACTTTAACAAGATTCCCAGTTCCGGCACTGGCCACACAGCATGATGGAACCTCCACCAAATTTTACTGTGGATAGCAAGTGTTTGTTTTGGAATGCTGTGCTCTTTTGCCTCCATGCATAACGCCCATTGTTATGACCAAATAACTCCATATTTGTTTCATCAGTCCACAGCACCTTTTTTCAAAATGAAACTGGCTTGTCTAAATGTGCGTTTGCATACCTCAAGTGACTCTGTTTGTGGCGTGTTTGCAGAAAATCCTTCTTCCGCAAAGTAGGCCGAATTGTTGAATGATGCACGGTGACACCATCTGCAGCAAGATGATGTTGTAGGTCTTTGGAGGTGGTCTGTGGACTGTTTTTGACCATTCTCACCATCCTTTGTGAGAAGGATGCACCTGTCTAATTTCATTTTGATATGATGCATATTGCACATGTTCTGTACATCCAATTAACCTCGTTTCACCACTGAAATATTACTGTGTCCTTCAGTTATTTGATAGATGAAAACGAAATTGCTGATCCAAACACCCAATTATTTATAAATGAAAATCATGGAAATTGTCAAACTTTTGCATACAACTGTATATACTCAAAGAAAGCTAAAGTGCAGATTATCAGTCATGGCCCAGGTATTCCACTAGTACTACTCATTGTCTGGTGCTCTTCAGAGAAATTGTGCAGCATAGTCTTCATGACTGACCTTCTTGGGCCCACGCTGTCTGCTGGAGTTGCCAGAGTCAAAGCAATGGCTTAGAGCCTGGCTGCATTCCTCTCTGTGCTCATACTGCACTGCTCAGCATTCTGGCCCATCTCCATTGCCTACTACCTTTAGTCCAATAGAAATCCTGGCAAAAAAAATGTAAATACATATGCTCAGATGAGCTAAATATAGTTAGCTAGCAAACACAATGCTATGAAGGCTTAGAAATGCTTTGGGCACAGATTTATTTTCACTCTGTACTGTTTTAGGGAAGCGTCTGTTGTCAATGACCATACATTGTGAATTTGCGGTTCGTTTTTGGATCTCTTGAAAAGAAACACTATAATGTTTCTTTCTCTAGGGGTTAGTTAGTTTGTGTAAGCTTTCTTTGTGTTTTCACTGTCAGGTCTGTCTTTTATTTTTATTTAGCTTTTTTTGGCTTTGTTGCTTTGATGTCTGAATACAGTAGTATTCTATCCGTGTGAGGATTATTATTATGGATATTGAGTAGTTGTGTTGTTGTTTTTTACAGTAGTTTTAAATTTGATATGTTTAAAAATACATAGACACTGATTTTTCATTATGAAAGGCAAACAATTAACATTGAGATTTATTTATGTTCATCATAGACAACAATAAGTATCTTTAAATAGACCATCCATATGATAAGACAGAGATAGCTAAAGACAGCGTTTACTTAGAGTGTCAATAGTCATGGCCAATTGTCTGTGTGCTGACCAACTGACCGCTGCTCCTGTTTGCCCTGGGCAGGCCTGAAGACTATTGTGGGTGCGCTGATTCAGTCGGTGAAGAAACTGGCGGACGTGATGATCCTGACGGTGTTCTGTCTCAGCGTGTTCGCCCTCATTGGCCTGCAACTCTTCATGGGCAATCTGCGGCAGAAGTGTGTCCGCAACACCACACACTGCATCAACACAACCCTCGACAGCAACGCAACCTTCTTCTGCAACAATCGCACATGGTCCTCACTCCAGGAGTTCACTGAAAATGAAGGTGTGCACTGTGCGTCACTTTAGTGCCTGTTGTATGAATTAATGAAAGCTACATAACTCATAAGCAAACGTCCCTATTAAGAGAGAGACCAGAAATGGGTGGCCTGTCAACAGAATTAAGATTTATTTGGGAGGATATTTCTTTGTTGCTTTTACCAAAAAGTTAACAATTTCTTTATGTTACCAAGAGGCCATTTAAAAACAGTTGTGTTGGTAAATAGTTTTCTGACAGTAACTGAAGATATACAGTATACAGTAGATATACTGAACAAATACAGTACAGTATTTTTTATTTTCTCTAATTAGATTAATGTAATGGAATCGGTCTGCCTCAATTTGTATTGATATTGAGTTTCAGTATGTGTGTTGATGGTTTTATAATTAAGTGTTACATGTACGATACAATATAGACCAGTACTGTATGTTAAACATGGTACTAAAATCCTACTCTCAGGCGGAGTACAGCATATCATTGTGAGCCCATGCTCCAGGTGAGCACAAGCACAGAAAATGTATGTCAATTATTTTAACTACAGTAACGTAGTTGAACCAAGTCTGACTTGAGTTCTGTATCAATTATGTTGCACATTTTCAACAGTTGCACTAACATGGTCAGGTTTTTAGCTGTGGGTCTCTGCTTTAGGTGAGTCTCACTGTAAAACAATATTTGTTGTTTCAACCTATTATGTCCAGTCAGTTATGGTAGTTGCTTGGACTTTTTCAAGCTAGGAGTACTTCACATGTTAAGTTATCCTAGCTTATATTAAATTTACCTCGACTATTATTATTATGTTTAGTCCACTTAGTCCACACCATTTTGTCAGTATGGTGAACTATTTCTAGTTATTTAAATATTGCTTAAATAAATATTATTAATATATATTAAATAAACATAATATTCAGTTATGTTATCTTGAAATGTTTCAAATTAAGCCATATTTAGGTAAACAAATAAAACTAAGTTAAATAAACTTGACCATTTGTCTGTATAACTCAGTATATAGACTTCAATCAATTTCTAATGTTGTTATGTCAGCTTTTAATGTAGTTATACTTACCAGTAATTTACAGTTAAGTAGGCTTCAAACATTTTGAAATTCAACAATTTAATATAAATATGCATGTAATTACATTGTACCAGCATTAGTAAGATTGGCTGTGCAATTGACTCAACTCTCCAACAGTAGCAGGAGCTGATTACAAGCAACAAGCAGTAAGCTGCTTATTTCTCTGTCAGTGTGAAGAGTAATGGAGGACACTGGTGGTCTTATCAATTAATGTTTATTTCTCTGATGGTTATTATATCAGTTCCTCGTTATCAGTCATGCCTCATGGCACAACGTGCAGTGTAACAGAACAATGCATTCTCACGGCAAAACGTGGGTAACCGTACATAATGGACATTTTGCCGCATTACGTAGGCCGGTATGTTATGGCCAATCAGGATGTCAGTTTTTTTACGTATTGATTCTCCGTTCTACCGAAACTTTCAAGAATTGACCAATCGTTTACAATTTAAGGCACTTGAGGAATGTTTAGTTGAGGGATAATATGCTAAGTTAGTGAGGTTAAGGTTAGGGTAAGGTGAGGTTAAGGTGAGGTTAAGTTTCCGGTATGGTTAAGGTAAACTGTATTGATGGGTGATTCATGAACAATTTGTTCTTTTTGAATTTTTTTTTGAAAGACCGGTATGTACAATTCATAATGGATCATTTATTTAGTTTATTTTGTGGGATAAATGCACCTTTATCATACATATGGATTTGTGAATCCTATTATAGGAATAAAGTTAATTGTTATTCATATGAAGCTGGATATTTAAATGAATGGGGTTACTACACACATATCAATATTACCGGTACTGCTTGGCTACTGAACATCGTTGTTATAATGAATTTATTATTTAATATACAGTAGGCTGTTACATTTTGCATATGCGCACTGCCTCAAATGAATGAATGTTTGAAGAATATAAACTCCAGGCTGTGGGATGGAAGTGAACACACTGACAGCTACACTTCTTTTATTGCCTTAAATGTAAACCTTTATACCAAACGTCGTATGAGATTATTTATTGTCTTAAATGTTTTTGGATTTGCGCAGGTTCATTACTTCTATGATCCAGTATATGGTTAATTAACATTGTTCTTTCCTTTTTTACAAAGGCTTATTATTTCTATGATCCCGTACGTATGGTACGGATGAGTATACTAGTTCTTTTTGTTAATTTTGATCTGCGCATGCGCCAATGAACGATTTGAATGAACGAGATCCAAAAATACGAGTCAGCAAAAAGAATCAAAACTTCCCATCACTACAGTATACTGGTTCTTTTTGTTCATTTCGGTCTGCACATGTGCAAATGAACGATACGAAACAAAATGATTTGTTCGTTTCAACGAACAAGATCCAAAGATGCAACTCAGTTAAAAGAATCAAACTTCCCATTACTAATAAACTGACTTTTTGATGTTTTGTAAATTAACGAGGCATTCTGATTCCGTAAACATCACATGTGAATGTGTTTTTTTTACAATTTTGTACAATTTGTATGTATCGCCATGAGAACAGCCTGAATAGAAATACAGAAATGTACTTTTCTTACTTTAAAAATGAATGCTTTGTTTTGTAAATTAATCTTAAAATCAACAAAAGTTCTACTACGCACAGTTCACTAGAAACATTCAACATTGCAATTATAGTAAAGTGGTATTTTTAGTCAGCACAACTGTAACCTTGCTCTAATTGACTCAACTGTTTTGACCTAAATGGAAAATCTAGTAAACACATATATCTTAGCTGATTCAATTTGATATTTTAAGTTAAGACAAGTGACAACTTTTAGTTACTTTACATTCTAAGTCAATGCAACTGTAATCTTGATTTAGTTAATTTGACTTTTTCTTACTGTTTCTGTTTTTAAAATTGAGTGAACACATTGCTTTTTGCTAACTGAACTTAATCTTGTATGTTAATGTATTTTGATTGTGTCAACTCAACTTAACATGATTTGTCAAATCAACAAATTTTTTACATTTAGTTGACTTGGTTAGATAAAATGTGTTATTTTCACTTAATCGCTAAAAAAAGATTTCATAGGGCTGGCAGTTGTTTTGACAAACAAATACAGTAAATGTAAATGAAATTATCTGCAGTCAATGAAATGTATCCTGGTAAAATGGCCCATAAAAGAGTTCTCTTTTCCCATGATATTGCTCTTTGCAACCATCCATCTGTCCCAGATCAATAAAATCTGGCGATCAATAAAAATCGCACAAAAAAAGAAATATGTAGACATGTGTATGTTTCCAGAGCCATGGAAACGTAGACTCGTACGGTTATGACAAAAAAAAGTCAGTTTACCTTAACCTAACCCTAACTTTAACTTCACCTTACCCTAACCTTAACCTCCATAACCTAGCATGTTATGCTTGAACTAAACACTCCCCAAGTACTTCAAATTGAAAATGATTGGTCAATTCTTGTACATGTTCCGGTAGAATGGCAATTCAATACGTAGGAAAGTTCACATTTGAATGGCCATATCCGTAGGTCTGTCTACGAAATGCAGTGAAATTTCAGTTACGTACGATTACCCACATATTGCCAGGAGAACAAGTAGGTCCCACAGTGACTTCCTAGACTACACCTCCAAACTATCAACTGTTGACTAAAAGCATCTTATATAAGACTTACAGTATATGCATATTCTGGTACTGTGAATCAATATATAATCTATTCTTACCGTTCATGGCCCATTAGCTGATATATATATATATATATAAATATATATAGATAGATATTCTTTATATGTTGTCTATCATTACCCAAAGTGAGATTTGAGGCATAGGCCTTTCTAAATCAGCCGAGATCGGTGGATCTTAATTGGGGAAGACGGCTCATGTTACGCTGGGGACAGGAGCAAATGGAATGGTGCGTAACGCACCAAACCCAGTGTGCGATTCAGTTCCGTTTCCCCCAGTCTGGACAGTAATATGAGCATGTCCTCCTCAATTAAGGTTCACTGACCGCCGCTGATCTAAATCTACTTAGCAAATAAAGGCAAATCGTATTGTGAATATGAGTCCCCTCATGAACAAACAATGATTTTGTTCCGGTGTCTTCTTCACTGCCCTATCCAATCAGATAAAGACAGAATCAAAAAAATAAGAGAGTCTAGCCTGCAGTCAGAGTCCAAGTTATCCCACACAGATCTACTGGACATTTTATTGTAGGTTCACGCCTGCTGCATAATTGTGCCAGATGTTTATACATTCCCCTAATAGTTAATAGTCACAGAAACAGAATGCATTACCCTTGTCACTCTCTCTATAGTAAAATGCTTAGAGATGACATGACAGCACTCAAAATTCTTGATGCTCTATCTAATAATATTCCTTAACACGGCACGATTCAAAGCTCAGATCTGAAACGTACTGTACCTCAAAACAAGTGGTGTGTTTGTTTTGTGGTCCATAAAGAAGGAACTTTTAAGGCCATGCTTAAACCAGGAATGCCGACAGCTGACAGTGCTCGGGCTGCCTGCCAAAGGGACCATTCGGCTCATCTGTGAGCCCTTCAGTATCCTGGAGAGAGACGGAGTGAAGCTGAAACGCTGTGAAAAGGAGGCGAGATAAACTGGACAGCGGGTCTGCTTAGAGTGAAGGAGAGGTGGAGTGGACATGGAGCCTGCTGGACAGTGTACTCTTGGTAGCAACAGTCACCTGGTTACGCTGTTGTTATTTAATCATTAATTTCCCTCCCCTTTCCACTCCAAGCCAGCTCCGCTATACATCACCTTACACAAATGTCAAATGTCCCAGGCAGACCCTCCTATTGATCACTAAAAGCTCGGGTGAAACGCGAAACAAAAACCATTTTGTTAATTTGATAAATTGCTAAAATCATCCATCTATCATCCATCTAGTGGGTTATTTAAGGGTGGGCTGATGTAAGATCAATGATTGCACCTGTGATGAATGTAATACAGTCCATAAACAACTTTCCCCAACCAGGGCCGACTGCATTTTCTGGATTAGGATTTCTGGTCACAAGGTCTGAGTAGCAGTGAAAGACATTTGACCTTGAGACGCAAATGTGTTCAGGCACTCTAAGCAATATAGTCGAAATGCAATCAATTTAATTGAATCCCTCATCCATTGTTTTCTTACTTTCATACTTTTTTAGACAACTACTTCAAAGCCGAGGGAGCTAAGGACGCCTTAATATGTGGGGACGGGACTGATGCTGGGTGAGTGACATTAAAACACATCATCTTTTCATTGCTGTTCTCGCTGTCGAAAAAGCCAATTATTACAAATGTGTAGTGATAGCCTGGTCTAATACTGTAGCCGCTTTAGCCAGCTTTTCTGTGTGAAATGGTAGGGATTACAAAAAAGTGCAGAAGCACAAACTGACATGACTTGAAGAGGGGTCAAACAAAGCTTTATGATATGTATCTAGCCACAAAAGACCACTGACTTGAGGGTTTAGGTGGCTTAGACGACTGTCACTGTGCGGCTATGTCAACAGAGATAGTCTCTGCTGGCTTTAGTCAGCAAGAAGGAGTGAGGCCATCAACGGTGACACAGCATCATTGGCTTATCAACCACCACCCAGCCTGAGGGAACCAATAACAACAGACAGTGACAGTGACGCTAGCTATTGTTGTGTTGCTAGTGTGCCATGTTATTTTTTCTCTAGACTAAGGTTGATGGGTAATAATTCCTTTGGATGGGAAGATGTTTTAAATGCTATTTCTTTCCGTTTTAAGTGGTGCCGATTGATGGTGTGTTTGTTATCTTACATCTAACTCTGTGAACAGGTGGGTGCTTTGGGTACTTGGAACTGAGATGGGAACGATAATTTGGAGAATATCGGTTTATAAGCCCAATCATATCTGGGATCCTATGGCATGCTAGAACTGGCTAGGACACAGCTGCCTTCTGCATGGCAGGATGAGGGGTTGGGCAACAGGGGACTGGAGTTAGCATATCAACTTGTGACCTCTGATATCGCTTAAGTTGGAGAAGTTAGGAGAACAAGTGGCAGCTGGACCCAGAGAGAAAAAGAAGTGAGCATGGACACTAGTCTTAGCATGTAACGATGAAACGTGAAATGTGTCCATGACATCTTTCTTAGTTGATAAATATACAACATCATAATCCCTTTTATATACATATAATAAAGGCTGGACAGATTGGGCTTCCTGTGAGGTCAGTGATAGTCTACTGATATCATGCTTTCCAATCCTTTTGCTCAGAGACATAGTCAGACCCATTCTTAGCCTGGCTAATAATCAAAGTGTACTGTGGAAATAGAATGAATGAATAACATTTCTGTGGTACTGTGCCATTACATCACACTCACCCAACCAGCCTTGCTGACATTCTAATCCTGTAACACCAACGCTTCAAACTGTGAACATCGATAGGACACAAGTTGAGACAGCCATTAAGTTTGAGTTGGGTTTTATCTAACATTAAAATGAGAACATCGCAAACACATACGTCAACGCTAATCATCTGCAGAAAGAAAAACATTAATGAAGATGAACTTTTAATTAATTCAATTGAAATATGTAATTACCACATTGTAAGTAAATAATTACATTTGTGATTAACTATTTAAAGGGGAATATTGGCAAATATTGAAAATGGGTCTGGGTGTGCAATTGAAGTATAATTCTCCTGTGCAATTTAGAACATGTGTTCTTTTTACAATGAAATTTAATGTAAAGGAAGAAAAGGTAGAATGTTGTATCTGATAGCATGATAAACATGTTTAAATTGTTCGTAGTTCTGTGAGACTATTACAATATTTCCATACAATTCAGGGAGGGAGAGACATTTGAGTTGTGATTTACTGGGCAGCTGCCTAACGAGAGAGCCCTTTCATAGTGTATTGGAGTGAGTTATGGTAGACTGGGTACACTGTGAATGCAGCATCTGCCTATAGCCACACAAAGACAAAGAACATATCTGTCTGTCTCAGTGAAAGATAACAGGCGGTCCAGCGTATGCTCAAGCTTGTGTCTACAAATGATAAAATAAACAGACATCAAGCTTTGTCCGTCTGGTCATGTGATCGGTTACCAAACTCAAATGCTTAAATTTTTGTCACCCTTGATGCAAATAAATGGCACAATAATGTTGTTTTATTTTAACTTTAAAATCCATATACCTATTTAAGTGGTCAGAAAGCAATATATGAAATACAGGTGTCATATTTACATTTGACATGTTTTTCTATGTAGATGGATTAAGGTGAACTGTTTAAATGACATTCGGGAGCTTGTATTGACACAACACCTTATGTTAAATACAGGACAGACAATGGTATTTGGTTGACTGTTGTGTATGTTTACTGGTCTCATAGTGTCAATAAAGGCCTGTGTAAATCAATGCTCCCATAGGCTCGTCACTGGTCGCTGGATGTCAATCACTGGAACATTTAGCAGTCCGTCAAAATGGACATAGATCTGAGTTGACATTTATCAAACTTAGAGGGGAGGTTTTTCCCCTCCACTTTAGTCTCATTTGATCCTTTTTAAGCTTTTTGACTTCACTCTAATGGGTTTGTTAATGGCTACCCTGACTGCAAAGTGAAGATTATTGCCTCTCACTTATTATCCATCTTCCTTTTCTTTACCCCTCTCTGAGCTCTCTGTGTCATGTTCTATGGAACAGTTGAAGTGTTCTTAACTGCTGGTATTTCTCTGACTCCAGTTCAACTTGAATGAGTCATCAAATTGAATATAGCTAACAACTTGTTAATTGCATTTATATATAGTGTACTGTATGCTGAAGGGGCTTTATTTTTGTCTTTATTGATGCTGGCTGACTTGAATTTTTAGGAAATGCATCATCTTTGGTGTAAGCGAAAGGTCTGTATCTTTAGCGTGGACTTTCACAGCTACTTCACAAAATAATTTAAGCTTACACACTAGACTCTGCCCACATACTCACTTAAACATAATACTTACTCTCTGACCAAACACTCCCAGACACACTTCAAACTTATCACATTCGCCACTACTGTGACCACTTTTTCTAAACTGTCCCAGTTCTAATCTAGTTCTCCCTGTAGCTGGTTATATTTTGAGATTTGGTGTTGATGTTAATATCATTAAATGTCACTGTGTATATTTTCCTTGTGTTTATGCATACTATGGAACATTATGTATTTGATTTATTCTTTTTTGGGGGGTTATTATTTTTTATGACAGAACAGTAGGAAGCAGAGACTAGGATGGTCAGGCTTGTAGGATGAGACAGAGAGGAAGAGTACATAGAGCGGCCGAACAAGGGCATGAACCCCCTTCGCTGGTGACGTAGGTGGCTCAAATTAGGGAGCGTAGACCGCTACATGAAACTCTGGAACTGATTTATTCTATTTTATGTATTTAAATGAGCATTTTGGAAAGTGGTCCATAAAGCCTTTTTATTGTTATTCTTATCTTTCTGGTAATGAAATTTAATTTGTTAAATGAAAAGAGAAATTCACTGATTACTAATTATATGTTTTAAAAAGTATGGCCTTATTTTCGAGTTTTTTAGGGAGTTTAGTATCATGAGGCAGGTCATTGGACGTTGAATACATCAAAGTGCCTCTTTCCAAACAGTTCTGCAAATGTTATTTAATTTATGTCAACACAAGTTTTTTCCCACGTGCCTAAATGTAACCTTGAACTTACAGTCATATGCAAAGGTTTACGCACCCCTTACAATTTCCATGATTTTCATTTATAAATAATTGGGTGTTTGGATCAGCAATTTAATTTTGACATTATTTATAAATGAAAATCTTGGAAATTGTCATGGGTGTCTAAACGTTTGCATATGAATGTAGATGTTTTCTGCTGGTTAATTTAATCTGTGATTCAGTGCTCTCAATAAACATATTTATAGACATTTTAGACATTTACACAGACATCGCCCAGTTATGATACTAGCAGAAGGCTATAATGTACAAATAAATAGAATGTATTTTAGGACAGGTTTTTGGTCCAGAGCAGAACCAGTTCACCTCAAATTAGCTTATTGAAGGTTGATTCTTGAAAGCTTTAACGAATTGATCTAAGATAAATATTGATCAGATTTTCATTATTATAGATTTATTCAAACAAAACTTTAAATGAAATTCAAAACAACCCAGGCTAAGTGAATTAGCTCCAAAACATAGGATCGCTTTTTCACCTCCCTCTAAGGCCTATTTAGATTAAAGGTACAATATGTAATATCAATCAAAACAATAACAAAATACATACTTTGCATTGAAAGAAAACATCACTATACATATATTATATATATTTCTTAGTTGTGTACTTACATTATCCTAAATGTTTCCACCAACTTTCAAATCCAGAGAAATTTGTAATTTAATTTGAAGACACGGGACGTTTCTTTTTGTCGCCC
>JACXGM010004392.1:23505-38307 GCA_016801145.1 Umbra pygmaea | reverse complement strand
GAATGTGATGGTGGGCTGGGGAGCTTCTTGTTATGGTGATATGAGCTGAAGGGAATGTGATGATGGGCTGGGGAGGGAGGGTAAGGGTTAAATTGGTATCATTTGTGGAATCCTTTTTCCTTTATTCTTATTTAAATGTATTTTGTTGTCAAGCTGTAGACGCATGCCTGGTACAATAGTGGACACATAAAGCCATGGTAGGGCGTGTGGAAAGGCCTGTTGGCGAAGACAGGAAGCACTGACACGACTCAGGCCAGACATCCTTGGTGAGCCATCAGTGTAAGGAGTTGCCAGAAGGGAAAATAATGCATTCCTTAATACACTGGAGGGAGGGCACTTCACATGAGCAACCAGGGGGCATCAGTGATTCCAGGGCCTTGCAATGAAGACCAATGGCGTACAAGAAACCTTTGTATGGTGTACTTTATGTCAAGGTTGCTGTGAGTAACCATTGGTTGTGGCAGATTAAATGACAACTTGAACGTTGCTCTTCTCTCTGCTAACTACTGCACTTTAAGACGGTGACAAGGTGGGATAGCTGATGACTAAGGTTCAAATTCACATCTCTTAATGAGCTTCTCAGGCTTAGACATCAATCCCAGCACAGGCACTTCCCTGATACATATCTCACCTCCCTCCGTATTAAGCATTTAATTATGCCTTGGCATTTCTTCACTTAGTCTTTACAAAACATTGGGGATAAACATGTCTGATTTCACGCCTGTAATTATGCCAACCTTTTCCTTTAAATGTCAGGATGTAGAGTCACTCTTGTGTTGAGGCTCGAGCGACTTCAGCCGTTAAACAAAAAAGGACCAGGCTGGTTGAGTAATTTACTAGAAGAGACAAGGACGATTGGGATGAAAAGATCAATTTTGGCTCAGTGAATGGGCGTCATTTTGTGTTTCCTTTTTGCTACACAGGTGTGATGCTGATAAGCTAAAGAGAATTTGCAGCCCATCCTCTCACAGAATACATATAGTTGCCTTTTCTGCAGGCACCAGATTACGTTTGGACCTTACAAACTGTGAATGCATGTCTATCCACAGGGACCATATTCCTACTGTCCACTAGGGGCAACATGAGTGCCTATTCCCATCTAGGATACTTGTGTCTTGCTAGGGCGATGTGGGTGGGGATGGTGGGTTGAACGTTTAAGATGTGGACTTTAGCTCAGAGGGCTATGTGTTCAAACTCAGTGCTAGTTTTGTTCATTTTAACTGTCTCACTGACTACTACTCCAAACAGAATCATTGGATTTTCCATTTGCAGAGATTGACTGACAGCTGAGATAAACGGTAAACGGTTCATAATTGAAACAGCAACACCTGGGATAACCTACAGATGGACAAAGACAGCACTGCATAATAAAATAATAATAATAATACTATTTTAATAATGAAAACATAATTAAAAACGCAAGCCATGTCAAAACACTGATGCCGAAGCTATAGTGACGTTCACCATTACTTTTGGAGATTGCGTTGGGAATTTCACTGTTGTAACAGTTGCAAGAGATTGACAAAGAGTTATTGGATTTTTTATGATTTAAATTAATTTATATTCAATCAACTATATTTATCCCAAAGGGCCAATTACTGTTGGCAGGCATTCAGCAAGAAATGGATCGATAAACATGAACTTAATAATAAATACAAGCATGAAAACGTGTTGTTCGGGTCCCATCTTTGTAAGCTAAGTCACAATTCCCAAGGTGACAGGAAACATTTGGAGACAGAATCGAAAAAGGTTATATGTTGTTCAGAATATGCAACTCATATTGGCTTAACTCATTATTATTTCATGTTTGAAGAATCACAAATTCCTTGTACATAACACCAATTCATGATTCATGAACTCTGACGTCCATATATTACACTATAAAAACAAATTCACCTTAACAACACAAGAAACAAAGAATATTCAACTTGCCTACAGGTTTGGCTTTCTAATTCAAAATGGCTGTCTGGTCATGCTATGTTCCCCTTCAGTAAACAAGATGATGGATGAATAAAAAATACCCTAACGTTTTATTAATGACAATATTGCACCGGCCCAGTGAAAGAACAGAGAGTTGTCAGAAAAATTACAACCAAGGGTTGTTTCAGAGTTGGGGGTCCTTCTAATATTACTGCATTAGAGGGGTCAATGTGTCAGAATGCTGAGAGAATAATTTTTGGGATTGCCTGGAAGTTATGTTCCTGGGAAGTTAGTTGGCCATTGAATAGGCCATATGTCTTTGTATTAATATCCTGTTGGCATAACTGTTGGTGACCAGAATAAATAAAATAAACCTGCACGTATGTGCACAGGCACAGGATGTGACCTGATTCTTGAAACTAGGTGCATGTTTCAACTGGCAACTTCCCAGGAGAGACAATTTAATGTGGGGAAATTTTTTTTTCATCAAAACGGTCAAAAGGCGGGCCTCTGCTTGACGCAGTGGTCTAAGATAATGCCTGACAGCACAACTGCTCACGGTAGCAAAGGTTCATATCCTGGTTGCAACATTGCGACGATGCCCGGGGGTACAGCATGGGGTGGTGCTAATTGGTACAGCGCTGAGTGGACGGTTGGATAGGTGGAAAGGGGTACCTTATCACGTCGCTCTCTAGTGACTCCTCGTGTAGTTTGGGCCTGTGAATTTAATCTTGATTGTGTAGTTTATGAATGTGTAGCTTTCATGTGTGTATCAACTAAAGGCTTTCTTGGCTGGGATAATGGTGGGTGGAGATGCCTGAGAGGTCACTTCTGATTGGTGTGCCATGAATTTAAGTTTCCTCTTCATAGACCACCAATTCTGACAACATACCCAAGTAAAAAAAATATATATTTAAATGTACTTGAAATGTATTTTATTTATCCTAAATACACTTCTAATATATTATTTTTGTATGTAGATTTTGAAAGTATACTTCAAATATACTTAAATACATTGAATACATACTTATGGTTAAACATAAGTATACTAGAAGTATAATACTGGAGTATAATTTAAAAATACTCTTTTTTACTTGGGTAGTTGTCTATATCATGTGGAATTGACAGATTAATAGAGAAAAACAAAGGTCTGTGAGAGAAAATGGCAGTGGACTATATTTAGAAGAATGTTCTTGCCATGTGATTATCTGAGTCTTATAAATGCAACTGCATTCTGTCAGAACAAGATTTCAAGCACCTTTCAAACATGTTCTACACAGAAAACAATATCAGCACACATCTTACATTGTACACAGGGTGCCAGTCTGCCATTAATCATTAATTCATTTGTATGAGAGCTACCTTTCAATAGTATACTATTTCTTTAGATTATGTTATGATAAAACCGGTATGACAAACTATTAGTGTCAGTGTTTATGGGTTGTGATTGTTTATTAATTATTTATGTTTTACAGTCATTCAACCAAGCACGTTGATTAAGAACCAATTCATATTTTGAACAACAACATTGGGGGAATGTTACAGGGAGTGAGAAGCAATTAGGGTTAACTGTCCTGCTCACAAAAAGAAGAACTTATGCCTTGGCAGTCAGCAGTATTGGAACCAGAACCTTTCAAACACCAGTCAGATGCACTATTGCCTGGTTCCAGTCCTTGAATCGCTAGCCACTTCTTTTTTGGGCCCTGGCTTCGCTGGGTTGAGTTGTACTTTACATGGGTGCCTCACCGACCAAGCCAATCAGCATACTTTACCTGAATGAGGGAGTTGGACAACGGTGTGACCAAATGAAACTGATCCTGAGAGACGGAGACGACAACAACAGCAGCAAGAAGAAATTTTGATAATGGATAGCATGGATGTTGCTATTGCAGCTGTTTTAAAAGAAATCCTGGGAGTAACCTCCCTTAAACCACAGCAGGAGATTGGGTTGAAGGCGTTCATGTAATTTATTAAAAACAGTCAGTTATGTAATGGCTGGTTCTTGGTGACAATCCTATCAACAGGTGTTCTTAGCCAGTTGATGATCGAGTCACAATGACGTTAAGACTTTTATGATTGGTCAGGAGATAAGGACTAGGTTTTCTACAACGCCCATCGTGGAAAATGGCTGCTATGGAAGTAACTTCACACTGAATAATAGAGTGAAATGGAATGCCATATTCAGTTCTGAATATAAGGCTAGATGTGTTAACCACTTGGCCAACATGCTGCCCCAGCAGACATTTGTTGGCTAAGCTAGCCCGATGCATGTTTACTGCTGTATTTCTGGTGAGTTCATATTGTTATTATAATAATGTTTCAAATGGTTGTTTAGCTTGAGTTATTTCTGAAGAAAAATGTCCAATCTTGCCAGGGCAACATGATGTAGTGACATTCCTCAGAGAAAACACAGAATCATTCACTTTGATTGATATTGCACATTGCGTACAACCTTTGATTGGTTTCATGACTTCCATTCTTTGTTAAGCATACGACCCCATGAGTCCTAAAGACATAGGTGGGAGTAATGCTTAAAAGGAGTTGAACGATTCTGGGTGCAGGTGTGCAAACAAAGAAGACCATCTTATTTTGAAAACATTTGATAGCCATTTTCTTAGAATGGGGATATACTAGTGTATCAAAGTATAAAGCATTACAACTTTTACATTGTTCTGCCAGTAGATCTATCTGCAGCCTTCGACACTGAACCATTACATCCTACTTTCCACTAGGCCTGCACGATTCGGGGAAAAATATGAATCATGATTTTTTTGCTTTGAATTGATATCACAATTCTCTGCCACGATTTTTTTCTCACAAAGTGTAATGTTTATTGCACATATGAACTACAGATGGGACGATACCGATTCCAGTACTTGGAATAAGTACTCGTACTTTTACTTGTGTAAAAAGGCCCGATACTCCAAGTTGATACTTCCTCCACATTTAAGAGCATTATGCTGCGCAACGCTTTACAGATTAGTCATATTTGCTTTCTTAAAGTGCCAGAGAGGGAATAGTAGCTTACTGTACAACGTAGTATATAGATAGGAAACATTTGTATTGCTTAACCATGTAACGATTGGAACAACAATACCAACGAACTGGTAAATCTGATTCACGTAAATGTTTCAATGGAAAAGTAGCTGTATTCCAGCACTATGCATATATTTCATATTGATGATAACGACAGTCTACTTCCTCTTTCAGAGACCAGATTATATAGCTGTACAACTGTTACAGCTTTGCTATTTAAAACAAAGAAAAGCTATTTAAATAGGATAATGCTTACCTGCAATATGAGGTGATTTGTTGCACACAAAATAACCGCTTAAGATGCATAATCATCCATCCAAGGACGGAGCCACGCGTTCTAATTATTGAAAAACACTGAGGGCCGAATTTACTAACACTGGTGCAGTTTGCGCTGCGTCTGTTTATTACGAGTTTGGTAATAGCGCACGCTATGCTTCCACATTTAGCGTAGTATTTATCAAACCCGATACCCATTACGCATTCAGTGCATACTCCGCCCTCCATTAGCGCGCCTCTAAAAGAGCAAACAATGGGCCCGTATGTATCTATCATGGATCTCCCTACGGGACAAAGAAAGTGCAAGCTTAAATTTAGTGAAGAAGAAATTAACATCTTAGTGCATGAAGTAACAGCAAACCTAGTTATATATTACAGGGCAGAATATCCACACCCTCGGAAAAACATCAAATTAGGATTGCCATGACAAGTTAAATCAACTCGTTATCATCTATACAGAGAGAAGTGGAGGAGGTAAAAAGAGGAAAACCGGTTCAGGTCCACCAGAAATAGACACGCTAACTAGGTGGTGCAGCAAATACATGTTGCCGAACAAGTGGAAGGTGTGGACGGCACAGATACTGCTGAGATCTCTGTAGAGAATGAAGGTATGCGTGGTTTGTAATGATACTGTTGTGTTGGCGTTTATCATATATGCATATGTTTAGCCTATATCATTGATATGTAAAGCCAACCGATGTGGTTAAGTAATTAAAGAGTGTTATATAGGTCAATAATCGCAAAATTGCTTATCAAAAATGGAACAGATGGAGGCATTTGTCTTTTTTTGTGGCAAGTGTATTTGATGCTATGTTTGAAACACTGCTGCCATTGATGTAGCTATATTTGAAAACACAGGAAAACGCGGTTGCTGGTTTAGACCTGCTTTTAAGAGGCGGAAAATACGAAATCACTTTTCATTGCTATTTTCATGTAGCCTAATATTTGCTAAATTATAGGTGCATATATTATAATCCTCAAGAAAACGTGTACATTTAAGTACAGGATCAAACGAAGGCTGCAATTTATTAGGCTAGTCACTGCATACTGTAGCGTCGCATGAATTGATAATAAACCTTCGGGAAGGAAAGACAAATGTCGGTTTGCAACACTTCTAAGTGAACAAAATAGTGGAAGTTCTGACATACTAACGTTAAGAAATATAACTTAAAGGAAATTTGATGTAGGCTTTAGCCTATTTATTTTTGTAAATAGATTACAGTGATAGTACAGCTATAATTGTGTACCTGTTATAATAAAACATAAAAAATGATGTTCTTCTGGATATGTAGGAACATTCACTATTCTATATTTGAATTGGCTGATCAACATCTAACAAATAGCAGATTTTAGCTTGATAAATGTGACATTTGGCATAGTTATTAAAAGTACTTTGGTACTCTTATCGGCCAGTACCCAAAATGAAATACTCTGTACTTGTACTCGTTCCATAAAAAGTGGTATCGGTCCATCCCTAATATGAACCACGACAAAACAAACTGGCAGTACCAAACAGATTGTTTTAGCACATTGCGCATCACCACAAGCCTAAAAACATAGAGGCTTCAATAAATAAGGAAAATAAAGTACATACTGGCCATTTAAGTAGAGTAGGCTAACAAAAATAGTGACATAACACATTGAGCTGATACAGGCTCTATCTGAACTCCTTGAAAAAACATTTTTTAATCGTTCGTCATTTAAAATGAAATTACAATGTCAAAGAAGTGTGTTTGAAATCTTAGCAAATTTATAAAAAATAAAAAAGCACATATACATAAGTATTCACAGGCTTTGCCATGACAATCAAAAATAAGCTCAATCAATCAATCAACTTTTTTTAAACAAACAAGACAAAGATAAATAATGGGACTTCGCCACCTTTACAGCCTTCTGGTATTTTGCCAAACTGCCCATTAATAAACCCTTAATAAAGCTCAGGTGCATCCTGTTTCCACTGATCATCCTTGAGATGTTTCCACATCCTGATTGGAGTCCACTTGTCATAAATTCAGTTGACTGGATAAGATTTGGAAAGGCACACACCTGTCTTTATAAGGTCC
The DNA here is from genome assembly GCA_016801145.1 of Umbra pygmaea. Classification (NCBI taxonomy): domain Eukaryota; kingdom Metazoa; phylum Chordata; class Actinopteri; order Esociformes; family Umbridae; genus Umbra; species Umbra pygmaea. The sequence goes on along the minus strand of JACXGM010004392.1, from coordinate 31,012 downwards.
CACAGTTAACAGTCCATGTCAGAGCACAAACCAAGTAATGAAGTTCAAGGAATTGTCTGTAGACCTCCGAGACAGGATTGTATCGAGGCACAGATCTAGGGAAGGGTACAGAAAAATATCTGCAGCAATGAAGCACAGTGGCCTCAATCATCTGTAAATGGAAGAAATTTGGAACCACCAAGACTTTTCCTAGAGCTGGCCGCCCGGCCAAACTGAGCAATTGGGGGAGAAGGGCCTTAGTCAGGGAGGTGACCAAGAACCCGATGGATTTCTCTGTAAGAGAGGAGAAACTTCCAGAAGAAAAAAACATCTCTGCAGCACTCCACCAATCCGGCCTGTATGGTAGAGTGGCCAGAAGGAAGCCACACCTCAGTAAAAGGCACATGAGAGCCCGCCTGGAGTTTGCCAGAAGGCACCTGAAAGACTCTCAGACCATTAGAAACAAAGTTCTCTGGTCTGATGATACAGAGATTGAACTGCATGGCTTGTATGGACCTGGCCAATACCATCCCTACAGTGAAGCATGGTGGTGGCAGCATTATGCTGTGGCCATGTTTTCAGCAGCAGGAACTGGGAGATTAGTCAAGATCGAGGGAAAGATGAAGGCAGCAATGTACTGAGAAATCCTTGCTGAAAACCTCCAGAGTGCTCTGAACCTCTGACTGAGGCGAAGGTTTATCTTCCAACAGGACAACAACCCTAAGCACACAGCCAAGATAACAAAGGAGTGGCTACAGGACAACTCTGTGTATGTCCTTAATCCGCCTTGGTCTATTGACACTCTCATGAACCGTACATGCTAACAACCAAATTGGTACCATTGGAACAAGGAGAATTAGACGCAAATAATGAGTGGTGGCTCATCTCTGTGGGTTCATCAGAGCCATACATATTGCGCCTCAAACCCAACGATGGTCTTCCTATTTGACTAAAAAATATCACAGACAGGAAGTAGGAAGTGAAAATGACAAAATAACAAATTTACAATGATGTAGGACATCATCCTGCATAAATAAACAATTTTTGGAGATGGGATTTTGCTGGGTCTTAAAAACATATAGAAATCTAGTTAGAAATTAGTGCAGCATTTTGATGTTGTTACCTTGTTTGTATGGCCCCCAAACATTGCACACTGGTCCAGGAGCCCTGGGGCAATAAAAAGCCTTATTCATTAAAGTATACATGCTTTTACGCATTAAAAACAACAAACAATGCATATGTTCTTGAGTTTTTTGGGATAAATATTTGCTAAAACTTAACATGTAATGACCCAGGATGTTGGATTTCACTTAACCATGTTGTAGCCATGGGTCTGCTGAATCCAGAACTATAAGGCACATCACTGTAGGTTAAAATATGACCTTTCTAGAGGCCAAAAAGTTAAATGTGTGCCAGGCGGACCTAAAACCCCTTAGACCTTGAAGGGTTTTAGGTGGCCCAGCCAGAGCCCAGACTTGAACCCAACTAAACATCTCTGAAGAAATTTGAAAATGGCTATGCGTATGCACCGATGCTCCCCATCCAACCTGATGGAGCTTGAAAGGTCCTGCAAAAAAGAATGGGTGGGAGAAACTTCCCAAAAATAGGTGTGCCAAGCTTTTAGCATTATACTCAAAAAGACTTGAGGCTGTAATGGCTGCCAAAGGTGCTTCAACAAATTATTGAGCAGAGGCTGTGAATACTTATGTACTGTACATGTGCTTGTTTCATTTTCATTTTTAATAAATTTGCTAAGATTTCTAACAGACTCCATACATTGCCATTATGGAGTATTGTTTGTAGAATTATGAGGGAAATAATTAATTCAATCCATTTCGGAAAAAGTGAAGCTCCAGGACATGTCCATTACAGTTGATAACTGCACAGTGTCGCCATCCCAGAGTGCAAATAACCGTGATGTGACCCTGAACGATACCCTCTTGATCTCTGTTAACATCAAGGCTGTAACTCATAACTGCAGGTTCATCCTCTATAACATTCGCAGAGTATGTCTTTATCTCATCCAGGAAGCAGCACAGGTAGTCATCCAGGAACTCGTTATCTCACGTCTGGATTACTGCAACTCACTCTTGGTAGGACTCGCGGCATGTACCACCTAACTGCTATAACTCACGTCACACCACTTCTACATACACTCCACTGACTCCCAGTTGTGTCTACTACAAGGCCATGGTGTTTGCCTACAGAGCAACAAGTGGAGATCCTCCCCCTTACCTGTAGGCAATGCTCAAACCCTACAACCTACAATGCCTAAACCCAACCTCCGCACTCCTGGCCGTCCCACACTTTTGTGAAGTCAGCTCCCGATCCACACAGTTAAAACCCTTCTCCGTCCAGGCTCCTTAATTATGGAACCAGCTTCCACTGGAGGCTAGAACAGCAGTCTCTACCCATCTTAGGAAACATCTGAAAAGATTCCTCTTCAATAAGTACTTAAATTAGTTGAATTCCAATTCTGTTGTTTTAAAATAGTTTGTTTACCTGTATGATCCTTTTCTAGCACAGCTTTTGCCTCTTCCCTGCTTCAAAGGTTGATTGCTTTTACTTCCGGTACTGAGTAGTGGTTGCTTCACCTAGTTTCTCTGAAATGTAAGTCACTCTGGATCGGAGCATCATCGGAGCATCAGCGAATTTACTAAAATGTGAAATTTCAGTGTATGTAATTTAGCAAAAATGTTTCAATTTTTTAATTAAGCCAAGAAGTGGTGAGTCACATATTGTATGCACTCATGCTGTGAATTCACATTTAATTCACATACTTTATAAACAATCCTTAAGCGAATAAATACTTACAGCCCTTTTCAAACACTTCATTATCAAAAACAACAATAAGAAAGTCAATAAAACATAGTAATTGAAAATGCTAACACAAATATTACAAGTATCAGCAACAAGTGACTGTATTGTATGACAATAGCTTGTCTATATAATCTGCAGTACAGGATGTTCCAGGACTGAGTGAACTCGAAGGTTAACCAGGTTGATTATGTACATATAGTTAGTGATAAACAATGTAGCCTAAAATGTAGATAATTAGGCAGCAATGTAGACAATAAACAGTAATAGTAGCATATGCAATAAATATGAATGTGTGTACCTGTATCTTTGTCAGCATGGTGGTTTGTATGTATAAGTTGGCTTCTTAGATGTACAGTAAAAGTCACCCTCTGTATGTGCCTTATGACATTCACATAACATACTGTACATTAAATTCACATAACATTCATTGGAGATACAAATTAAGGATTAGCAGTGGGACATGTTGTTAGCCAACGAGCATGGTTAATGCTGCTGCTTTCACTGTCAACCATTTGTAGACGGAGCCAGTTAACAGGTTTGTCTTGAGGCTAATTGCTTTTCTATCATTTGTACCGCAGAGGAGAGAGCGAGGAGAGGCAGAGCGAGCGTATCGAGAAAAAAAGAAATCGAGAAAGAAAAAGAGGAGCGTTAGCGAAAGAACTCTCTCCTATCTCACGCCATCCTGTCTCCTCTGACAGATTCTTGACTACATTATGCAGGGGGACAAACAATGGCTCTACCCCTCCACAGAAAAAGCAGGAAATCTAACCATCCAATGAACAGGACTCACAGGAGGCCCCTGTTGTATTCCAGTATAAACTGGCAGGCATAATTAAATTCAACAGCAGGAGAATATGCTGCCAGGGCAAAAAGGAAACAAAGATCTGAATAAATAAGTACAGCCAAGGTAAGGGGTGTGTGAGTCACAGAAGAAATCAGCACAGAGGCAGCTCTCCTGCAACCAAACGGTCATTGTCAAAAAAAAGAGCAAGAAAAAGAGAGTGTTTGAGAATGAATGTCATTATTTGCCTAGATAGGTGTGGTTGATAAGGCCTATGTCCTTCTCCCTACAATAGATCATGTGTCAGTGCGCTACCTGCGATTAGCCCATGTCACGCCGCTTAAGCATTTCAATGAGCTTCCATGTGACCAACAGTTTCTTTATCCGTATTTATTACTGTGTTAGGTGACATGTTATTGCTCTGCCGGGCCTTCACTGTTCGAACAAGAGCATGGCTGAATGGAAATTTGAACGACGCCAATCCCATAATGGTGAACTAATGAATTTGCATAACATATGGCGTGACGGACAGGATTCTCAATGGTAAATGAAGGTCTGTGAACCAGATCTCCATCTTCATTTTATATTGCGACGGGGGTGGGGGTGGCACATTTCATTGCAGACGTATGCTCTGGTTGTTTTTATTACAGAACAGAATCCCCCTTAAAAGTCATAGATGGGAAAAACGTGAAAGTAATCTTCACCTCCCTCTCAAAGACCCGGCCCGGCGAAATGAACAGCAAAGCAGAACGGATGTGTGTACTCATCAACCTGGAAGACATGGAATATCGCTTTCACGTTTATGCATTAGAAGCCTGCCTGCCGTTACCATTACCATAAGGGCTCCTCACTGCTTCCTATTAAAGGGCTAGAGATATGAACATGCCCACGCTTAGCCAGTTGGGGTTTACCACCTGCTAGGCCCAGACCAGTCCAGCATCTATCAGAGCCCTCTCTGCTCCTCACTGGCTCTGCTGTGTCCTCTTTATTCACTCCCACAGAGCTGTGCTCAATTGCTCTGGTCTGTCTATGCATGTGGTCGGATGCCCTGATTAGTAAAGCTCCACTGGGTCGTACCACCGGCCCGCTGGGCAGTGAGGAATCCAGAAAGGCATCAAGGCACGATGGCCGGCTGATCGACACCTGCATGGCCAAAAAGGTCATGTCATTGTTAATTAGATGATTTCTAAACAAAGAAGATGAAAGATGTTTGGCGTAGAGGTGGATAATTGTCAGCAAATGCTTCTTTGCCGACATTGCGACTTTGACAGATTTTCCTGACCTGAGTTAAATATGAATGATTTATTAACTGATATTTAAGTGTATTCATCCCTCATTATTTTATATTGAATTATTCCAGCAGCAGCACTAAGGTATTGTATACAACACATGCATGAAGATTCCTGCAAGGAAAATAATCAAATGCTTTACTGATGGGTTCCTACAATGGAAATTGCAGAATACAGAAATGTAAACCAAAGCCTAGGTAATAAGGTCAAGCCATTTTTAGAGAAACTCTCAAATTATTTGATTATGACATTAAAAAGGATAATTCACCAAAATGACAATATAGTACATTTTTTCTTACCCTCCAAAATGGGTCTTCATCTTTCTCCATAAGAGAACCCATAAGAGAGCACTTTTTGGTTACATACAGTTTAGAACCCTAGAAGATGTTTCAGTAAAATGCACCTATTATGAAAAAGGACAATTATTTCCATAAATAGCAGAGTGGACAACATAAATTGTTCTTTTCATACTTTTCCTACATTATGAAATGAATACTCTTCATTACAGGCTAATATACAAAAACTTTAATCAGAAATTATATAAAGTAAATTGAATAATATGTAACATGGTTTCATGTAGCTCAGTTGGTAAAAATATAGTGCTTGCAATCCCTATGATAGTTTAATATACAATATATAATTATATAGTATATATCTATAAATAATTGTTTTACTTAGTCTTGTGTGGTCAGTGTGAAATGGCTAGCCTGTTAGCTGGCTAATAACTTGAAATGTTTTCATCATTTGCTCTGAGACCTTTATGTATGTATATATCTTTTAATTTCACCACTATTTCACCAGGCACGTTGATGAGAAACTAAGTGTAAATTGGACTATTAAAATTAGGCATGTCTCTTCATGTTAAAGGCAGTATCAATTTATTTTTGATGTTATATGTGATAGAGATGTCAATAAACTGTGCCGGAGTTGGTGTAGTGGTCTATGCTCCGACGTTTGTCCCCTGGCGACGAGGAGCCCCGGCTCAGCCAACTGTCTGTGCCCTTCCTCTCTGTCTCACCCTACCTGTCTCCCTGGCTTTTGCTTCCTCCTGTCCTGTCAATAAAAAATAATATGAAGGACCCCGTTCCAAAAAAAGACATGTCAATAAACTTTTACATTTCTCAGTGGAGTCTAAAGGACAACAATTAGTTAGGACCTGTCTACTGTAGGCAAAATGTTTGTCTCTGCTCAACCCAAACCCCTATATGTCTTAGGGCGTTTTCACACCTACCTCATTTGTTCTGGACTTTCTGACTTTTTAATTTGGTCCGAACCAAAATTGCAGGTGAGAAAGGTGCCTCGATCCGGATCAAAAGACCATGGCTCGGTTTGTTTGCATTAGGAAAACACTTTTTGGATGGTTCAGACATTCTGACAAATTACAGGAAGTTATGCAATTATGTACTATAAAAGACAAAATCCCGAAAAAAAGCTAGAACAATAAAAAATTAGCAGTTGGTGGTGAAGTTGTAATAATAACGCAATCGGGATTTGCTCTTTCATTTGTTCATTCATTTTCACTCATACAGAAAAGACTACCCGCCAAAATGACAACACGCCAATGTCAGACACACACCCGTCTACTCACCAATCAAAGGGAGATGCAAAACACAAACGTGATGATGACACACCTTAGGGATGTCATGGAAAGTTCTTTAGTGCTTTGTGAAACCAAAAATAATGGGATCAAATGTATACAATGTAATTAAACACAAACGTTGGTTCGGACCTTGGATCACTTCATACTTTTGTCTCCTACGGGATAGTTTGTTTTCATTACCAGTTTATTCTCCTACAGGATAGTTTTTGCTTAATAAACTTATTTTCATTTTTATTACCTGACTCCTGCCTGATCCCTGATTGCAAACATATACAGGTCCTTCTCAAGAAATTAGCATATTGTGATAAAGTTCATTATTTTCCATAATGTAATGATAAAAATTTTACTTTCATATATTTTAGATTCATTGCACACCAACTGAAATATTTCAGGTCATTTATTGTTTTAATACTGATGATTTTGGTATACAGCTCATGAAAACCCAAAATCTCAAAGAATTAGCATATTTCATCTGACCAATAAAATAAGTGTTTGTAATACAAAAAAAAAGTCAACCTTAAAATAATTATGTTCAGTTATGCACTCAATACTTGGTCGGGAATCCTTTTGCAGAAATGACTGCTTCAATGCAACGTGGCATGAAGGCAATCAGCCTGTGGCACTGCTGAGGTGTGATGGAGGCCCAGGATGCTTCGATAGCGGCCTTAAGCTCATCCAGAGTGTTGGGTCTTGCATCTCTCAACTTTCTCTTCACAATATCCCACAGATTCTCTATGGGGTTCAGGTCAGGATAGTTGCCAGGCCAATTGAGCACAGTAATACCATGGTCAGTAAACCATTTACCAGTGGTTTTGGCACTGTAAGCAGGTGCCAGGTCATGCTGAAAAATGAAATCTTCATCTCCATGAAGCTTTTCAGCAGATGGAAGCATGAAATGCTCCAAAATCTCGTGATAGCTAGCTGCATTGACCCTGCCCTTGATAAAACACAGTGGACCAACACCAGCAGCTGACATGGCACCCCAGACCATCACTGACTGTGGGTACTTGACACTGGACTTCAGGCATTTTGGCATTT
>JACXGM010004392.1:0-23405 GCA_016801145.1 Umbra pygmaea | reverse complement strand
ATCTGTAGCCCAGGTCAGGCGCTTCTGCCGCTGTTTCTGGTTCAAAAGTGGCTTGACCTGGGGAATGCGGCACCTGTAGCCCATTTCTTGCACACGCCTGTGCACAGTGGCTCTGGATAATTGTACTCCAGACTCAGTCCACTGCTTCCACAGGTCATCCAAGGTCTGGAATCGGTCCTGCTCCACAATCTTCCTCAGGGTCCGGTCACCTCTTGTCGTTGTGCAGCGTTTTTTGCCAAACTTTTTCCTTTTCACAGACTTCCCATTGAGGTGCCTTGATACAGCACTCTGGGAACAGCCTATTTGTTCAGAAGTTTCTTTCTGTGTCTTACCCTCTTGATTGAGGGTGTCAATGATGGCCTTCTGGACAGCAGTCAGTTCGGCAGTCTTACCCATGATTGCGGTTTTGAGTAATGAAACAGGCTGGGAGTTTTTAAAAGCCTCGGGAATCTTTTGCAGGTGTTTAGAGTTAATTAGTTGATTCAGATGATTAGGTTAATAGCTCATTTAGAGACCCTTTTCATGATATGCTAATTCTTTGAGATAGGAATTTTGGGTTTTCATGAGCTGTATGCCAAAATCATCAGTATTAAAACAATAAATGACCTGAAATATTTCAGTTGGTGTGCAATATGAAAGATTAATTTTTATCATTACATTATGGAAAATAATGAACTTCATCACAATATGCTAATTTCTTGAGAAGGACCTGTAATAAAGCAGCTTATGTCCCTGTAAAGCGGTCGACAGGAGCAGAGTTGCTGACCTCCTTTATTGAGGATATATGTTCGGAGGAAAAGGAGGACTTGGAACAAACCGGATTGAAAAGATATGCTTGAAATTTGCTGATTGGGAATCAAAACACCTTTATGGTGAAGAAGAGAGTTCTGAGGAAGAAAAGGAGCCTTTTCATATTTACACTCCGCAATGAGCTACGGTAATCCAGGGATATGTGGGAAATGTTCCCATACTGCATCCAGTTCAGATTCCTTCTTGCCCAGATAGCACCAATAGTCTCCGGGTGGGATTCCTAGCGGCGTCATTTCCACACTAAGCCCCTGGAAGAACGTCCCGTAGACAAGTAACAAGGAAGCCAACTTCAGCCCCCCAGGTCAAAATGGCCTCCCCGCTCCATCCGAGATGGCCGACCAGTTCCCCAAGATGGCCAAACAGTTCCCCAAGATGGCCGACCAGTTTCCCAAGATGGTTGACGCAGCCCTTCCCAAGATGGCCGCCGCAGCCCTTCCCAAGATGGCCGTCCACAGCCCTTCTCAAGATGGCCATCCACAGCCCTTCCCTAGATGGCCGCTGTCGCCCTTCCCAAGATGGCATCTGCCGCCCTTCCCGAGATGGCCGCTGAGGCCCTTCCCAAGATGCCTGCCGACGTTCTTTCCAAGATGGCTGCCAATGCCCTTCCCAAGATGGCTGTCTTCCCTCAGCCCCAGTCACCTACTTTCTCCTCTACATTCATACAAGGCTTAGCTAACGTCTTAAGGACTGACACTGAAGTGAATAAGGATTACTGGGACTGGGTGTTACAAAGTAGTAGGTTATCCAACAAAAAATCAGAACTCGTCAGCAACCTAACCTCATTCTTCCAGACGCAAGTCCCAATCCTCTGGCCTTAGACCCCAGTTCCCCACGACAGAGGTCTCTACCGGGTATCGACCACCAGAGGTCTCCACCGGGTCTCGACCACCAAAGGACTCCACCGGGTCTTGACCACCAGATGTCGCTGAAAAGCTACCTCCAGCGTCCGTGATATCCGCCTACTCAATGTCTGAGTGTGCAGCCGTTACACTGCTACCAGAGATCTCGATACATGCTACTGCTTCCCTGGTATTGCCTGTTGCCATCCTTGTTCCAGTGTCATCTCCAGCAACAGTCCCAGTTCCGGTTTCCAGCCTTGCCTCAGTACTTATACCAGTCCTAAGCCTGGTACATGTCACTGATCATTTGCCTATCCATGCCTGTGACCCTTTCCCTGTTTCTATTCCTGCCAAACCTTCGGTTCCAGCCCTTGCCATTCCCAAGGTCCCTGCTTTGGTTCCTGAGCCTGCCCTGGTCCATCAGTCTGTCCCAGGTTTCATGCCTGCCCCAGTCCCTGTGCCAGTGCTTGCCCCAGTCCCTGTGCCTGCCCCTGTGCCAGTGCCTGCTCCTGTTCCCATGCCATTGTCTGCCCCAGTCCTTGTGCCTGCCCCAGTCCACGTCTCTGTGTCTGTCTCTGTGTTCGTCCTGTGTTCTGTTCCTGCCCACGTTCCTATTCCAGCTCTGGTTCCTGTGCCGGCATTGGAACCGATGCTGCCTTCGTCCGGCCTCCGACTCTGCCCAAGCCTGCCTGGCCTCCGCCTTCGTCCGTGCCTTGTATCCAGTATTGTCTTAGTCCTGTTACTTTCGTGTTCCGTTTTGTTATTTTCTATGTACTTCTAAGTTAAATGTTTACTTCAGTTAGTTTAACTTCATACTTTTATTTCCTATGGGATAGTTTTCATTACCAGTTTATTCTCCTACAGGAATTTTTTTTTTTAATAAACTTATTTTCATTTGTATTACCTGACTCCTTCCTGATCCCTGATTGCAAACATACCACCACAAGAATATAACTTGCCTAATAATTGTTCACACAGTGTAATGTAAAATTGAGTTAAATTGACACTGCAGATTTTGCTGTGAACCGTGATCGTACATTTGGAGTGATTTGGCAATTGTTAATTTCTTAGGACAAACTTTAGTACATACAATTCCTTCCATGAATGATGTCTATATAAGGGTTTTAGTGACAAGTTAATTTTGGCTAGAGGCAGGTTGGATATATATATTTATAGTTGTAAAATTAATCCATACCAGAGTTAATCCTTGTCTTTATTTTGGCGAAAATATTTGTATTATTTTTATTGATAGGAGAGTATTAGGCTGAGTCTATGGAAACAGGTAGGGGGAGACAGAGATGAAGGGCACATACAGTTGGCTGAGCTGGGGCATGTGTGATCCAGAGCCAGGAGCTAAGACAGCTACACCAAGATTTGGCACTATATTAATATCTATACATTTCTTATCAAGGGCTTGTGACTAAGCATTTTGCTGGGCACACCTGTTGTGGCTGGCACATGTGATGACCAAAAAAACTTTATTCTGATTTAGCTAGAGATGGATTTAGCCATAGGTGGGTTGGTAAACGATGTAGCTAAGGATCATAAGAAATTTTAGCCAGCAGTGACTTGAGTGTTGGTTTTATCAAGAGGTGTATCTGTGGGTCTGTAGCGGAATGCTGTATTTAAATTCTGAAGCTTTGAATAAACTTCTGCATATAATACTCATTTTATGCAAAGAGCATCCATGCATGTCAATCTTGTTGAACAAAAAGGGTAAATAATTACATTAGAAAATTACAACTTGAATGAGTAAACAAATATCATTTCTCAGTGGCAATAAAATGTGAGCCTTTTGCCTCAAGCAGACAACATATGTACTAATAATAAGCTTCGGCCCAAATATATGAAAACTGTTGGCCTTTAAAAAATACACAAATGTTTTCTGGGGAGTCCTTCAGGCGAGTTTTAGCTTCTTTACTTCATCTCATGAGAGGCTAGCCTTGCCTCCGGCTAGCTTCAGGGTAGTTAGCATAATGTATACATGCTTGGCATGGTGGTGGAAAAATATGCTCTAGTATCATTCTCTTGGTGCTTAGAAACCCGGAGTTGTCACGCTCTATTTGACCTTTAAAAAGATATTGAGACAGGAAGACTAGAGACCTATGGTTAAATTAGTCATTTTAATACAGAGACAAACTAAACATCTCTAGGTTGTTCGAAGAAAGTCAGCAGCGTTGTAGCATTACCAAACATCTTACTTGCAGTACTTTACTACATTTTGCTGACCTAAAAGTTCAAAACAATTTTCCCATTACAAGGTAAACCTGGATTTGTGTCAATGTAACGCAATATTTAGAGGCCACTAAAGTGCCTGCAGTTTTTATTTGCAAACCAGGAAAAGCTGCCATACCATTTTTTTAATTCAAGCATTTTCATATCTTTTTCTAACCAGTCATTCATTTGGATTGCTACCATGACTAGCCCTAAGGAGTTCTCACCTTGGCCCACAGTTTATGACATCTAGCCCAAAAACAAACACTGAGAACATTTTTACCAACTGTGCATCTCTAGAGCTCATTAGCTTTGTATCTGTCCAGAAGGCCCGCAGGCCATGGGTTTAGTTGACAGGCAAATAAAGAGCACTGATGTGGAATTATACAAAGGCGTCTGATCATAACTGTATGTGTATAGTGTGTACACGCATCTGACCTTGTTCTTTATTAATGCATAGTCTACCTGTAATTAGTTTCCATTAGCTAATAACCAAACAACAAAATGAACATATGACAAAAGAGACAAAAAGGAACATGAAACATGACACAAAATTAATGAACAGACATGACTTGGTAATGTATACTAATTATATTGGCAGTTGTATAAAAACTACAGGGATGGCATGATGGACATGAGGCTTATATTGATTTAGATTTTTTCGTATTTTATATGTCACATGCTTCGTTAACAATAGCTGAAATTTACAATAGAAATCTTACTTTTAAAATGTGCCAAAAGCATGTTATTGTTAGTCTACACCTGTTGTTAAAAAAGCATATGACAAATAAAATGTTATTTGATGAGATTTAATTTCACGTCGTCAATAAAATAAAATGAAGCAATACAATGATCAAAGAACCACTACCCTAGAGCTAATTTCCCTTAGTATGTACAGCACACAACATTCATTAGCCTCCAGTTCATCTAATTTTCCCTAAACTATATTCCGCAACTCTCCCTTTCATTCCTTCTCAAACTTCTCCCAGAACTAACACATCTGATTCGCTAATGAAAAGGTTGATGTGTTCACCAGTTGAACCAGTTGCTACTTTCTGTACACACAGGTGGAATGTGTGTTTAAAGGATGAATCGGCCTCTGCAACATCACCAGTGTGAGAAAATGCCCACAGAGAAATTTCTCACCTGGTATTTGAACACGGTAGGGCCATCCATCGCTGTCGGATTTTTACAACCCTACCTAAAAGGTATTGAAACATTTAAATCATCAACTGCACCTTTTCGCTACAGAGCCCCATGTGGAATATGAGGAACAGGTCCAGAAGGGTGTCAAGGTTTTGCATGCACACATACGTAGATTGCCATTTCTACTATGAATTAAATTAAATAATTTTTTATACATTTCAGTCATTTAGCAGATGCTCTTATCTAGAGTGGCACTCACTGTAAGTCGCTCTAGATAAGATATATTTAAGAGAAACTAGGAGAAACAAACACAAATCAGTATTGAGAGCATTTGATTTAAAAAAGGTTTTTGGATGTTTCCTGAAAATGGGTTGAGACTTTGCTGTTCTAGCCTCCAGTGGAAGCTGGTTCCCACATTGAACAGTCAGGACAAAAAGAGTAATGACTGCTTGGATCTGGAGCTGACTTCCTTTCCCGAAGGTATGGGATAGCCAGGAGCACCGAGGTGACAGAACCAAGTGCTCGTGTAGGGATTGTAGGGTTTGAGCATTGCTTGAAGTTAGGGAGAAGAAGCTCCTCTTTGCTCTGTAGGCAAACACCATGGCCTTTTAGCAGAAACAAGCTTCAACTGGGAGCCAGTGGAGTGTGTATAGAAGAGAGGTGACATGGGAGAACTTGATTTCATGACATGGATGTATGTTTTACAGTATGTATGCTGAAATGACATCAAGATCCCCAATCAGAAGAGTAGAAGGCTTAGTTAAAGGAAGGTCGAAGAGGAAAGCCGTTATTACACATTCATTGGGTTGTCACGCACACAGGGATACTTACAACACTGAGGAGACAGACAGACAGATAGACAAGACAATGAGAGAGGCAGGCAGACAAAGAGACAGGAAGGACAAACAAAAAAACCTGTGAAGGAACAACCCGTTTTTACTCTTCTATTAGTGTTGCACTATTTAGGACTTTTTTCAGAACACAAGCATGTAATTGCCATTGTTACTGTGTAATAAAAATAAAACTTTGAACTTTGAAGAAAGTACAGACAGGACCAAGTGAGACTTTTGGAAAAGATTGACCTCAACAATGACCCTCTCCTTCACTCTCATTCTCTTTCGGAGAGAGAGAACACATTCATATCTGGGATGGTTATTATATTAAAACAATTGCCATTTCACCGCTCCCGAGTTCCCTTTTGAACCCAATCAATTGTCCTTCAAGTGAGCATCTTCCACAAAAACTAAGAACCTGAACGTGATGGCTTGAAATTTCACCATTAGCAGGGACATACGCTCAGGGTCCAAGGTCCTCTCGGCTACAATCAAGACATTCTCCCCGAGGGGTGATGGTGGCATGTTGTAATTTCCTGCTCTTTGTTTCAGACACGATGGCCCTCTCCAGGTCCGTATTGAGAGACAATCGGAGTGGTAGCTAAAGCCGTTGATTCTTCCCACCCTTGTCTCGTATGAAATGAAAGCCTTTAATATAGGATCAAATGGATGACTGCAATTTGGGCAAGATCTGTATGTGTGTGTGAGTGCGTACAGTTCTCTTTTATTAAAACTCTCCCAGCTACTGTCAAGCAGTGAAGAGGAAATGACAATAGATAAAGAAGCTGAGGTTGAAAGTCAAGTATTCTCAATTGGATGTGTGTGGGAGGGTGAATTATTGCCAGTTGTGTGTGCATGTGTGAGCGTGGATGCGTTTCTGCATGTGTGCGTGGCACAAAACATACAAATAATGAACAAACACAGTCACATTGGCATAATCCAATGACTGCAACAAGACTGTCAAGGAGACAAGGCTTCTTCTTGTCCTCTCTCCTCCCTCCAGCAAGAGTTCCTCATTGAGCCTAATTGATAGTAGCAAAGATGAAACAGCTTTCCCAGTGAGAGAGAGAGAAAGAGAAGTGGAGGGACGCCACTTGATTGTCTTATAAAGGCCACTTGTGATGGATGAGCCAATTCTAAAAGCACAATCCCTTTTCATTGATTATCTTTAACTTTGATCAATATCACAAAACAAATTATACAAATATTATTTTCATATTGTATGATACATTTTGCCCTTGGACATACTTTCTAAATAACCCTTTTGTTATTATAAGTATATAAGTATTTTTAAGTAAAAATAAAAATAGAAAATTATTAAAATGTGATGAAAGAAATATTGTGTAAGATTGTATTTGCAAAATGAAAAATAATGTTGGAATTAATATAAATATTTTGTTATAAACTGATCTATTGGTAGTTAGACTTTTGTTCTCTTTGTTTGACTTTGTATCATCTTTTTTTAAAAAGCTTTGCAAAAGAAATAAAGTAATTGAATTACATGTAACATTATGTTAAAAAATAAAACAAATAAAAAAACAGAAAATGCACTGTAATGTTTTGCCAATAAATTTACCGGTACACACATTTTTTCCCAGTTCAATTTTTTTATTTTACTGACAGTTCTTTCAAAATAATAACAGATAATGTAACGTTTAAACACAGTCGATGTCTTTTACACAACATAAATAACCTGTCGCTGTCCTCCTCCCCATCATTGAAACTGTACTGACAGGATTGAGGCTTTTTATTTTTTATTTAACATTTTATTTAACCAGGTGTGCACACTGAGAACAGTTTCTCATTTGAAACGGCAACCTGGCCAAGATAAAAGCGAAAAGCAAAAAGGCTGATCCAGTTAAAGGATATTTTCCACATTTTAGTTTTTTTAAATGTCATTAATTTACAGATGATTTGGACATGAACATAAATTAATGCTCAGCCACTACTATTTTCAGCAAAAGTTGGCAAACTTTCGTAATGCCTGTTTAAAGAAACCAAACTCTGAATAATTAGTCGTTTTTCTTGGCCTATAGATCTTCACAGTGAGAACCCATGTAAACATAAAGTTGTAAAATAGTGAAGTTCTCCTTTAACCAGCTCTGTCTGAGACAGAAGAGTTACTGTGGTGAAGACACTCATTTATGAGCATCAGGCGGACAGTGGCCTGTCATTTATCTAAGGTGATTCTGACAGACACATGCGTTCCACTCGGGCATGTGCCAGGGAGTTTGAGGACTCTGTTCGGTAGCTGCTCAGGCCGTAACGAGACACAGAGACACCCACTAGAAATATGCTACAGGAAACAAGGTATAATGACCCCTGTCAGGGTGCTAGAAAGAGAATATTGGATTCATATTCATATACAGTGGTATTCACATTATTGGTATTCAAATAGAAAGATTTATGAAGGTTCCTAAAAAAGTGTAGCAAAATAACTAGACTATCCCCTCTAGACATGACGACTAAACTTTATAACTTTAAATTAGGGGAGCCAAACTAGCTAGACTGCTACTGGCAGAGATTAGTCTGCTGTATGCTAATTATCTTAACATTACGTCGTTCAAAGAACACACAAATGTCCAACAATGTTACTCATCAAAAAACAGTCAGAAATATTAATATAATCAAATATTTATAGTACAGGAAGACTGTTTGAAACATAACACTAGCACACCTGTACTGCACATTTCATCCAATACTTATTCAGTTTCAAATGTCCTTCAACGCCACCTCCTGGCTACTCTAAAAAAGAGCTACCCTTCCTTAGAAACATATATTCATTCTGTCATTTCCAAACAGGCCTGACATGCTTTTCTGCTAGCAAAGGTCATTGAGCAAAGGGAAATGGAATTACAATAAATAAGAGCCGTGGAATGAGTCCCCTGTGGGTTTGTTCGTGTCCCTTAACTGTTTCGAAGCAAAGCACTCAGCACTTATTAACAGACACAATGGATGACCTGGAAGAAGATGGACAAAATGACCTCTGCATTTAAAAAAACTGCATGTAACATAACTGTATAAATGTATCCCCAAGGGACGGAGGAATTACCATACCGAATTCAATGTATTATATACTAACGAGGGGAGTGTAAAACAAAGGTACGGAATTATGCACACACAGAAAACACACACACAGACTCACACCTGTACACCATTACAATGAATCCCGGTCTGTAGCAAACAAACAAAGTGTTCACAAAACACACTTCGATACACAGAAACACACACTCCCTCCTCTCCGTCCCTCTCCCTCACTCCCACTCCCTCGCCTACCCCTCTGTCCCTCCCTCCCTCCTTCGCCTCTCAAACACACAGAGAACCCTCTCCATTTTCTTTGCCAATTGATGTCGGAAATGTGATTACGGGAGAGCTAGCTGACGTAGAGTCCTTGAACCGCAGAACAAGATCTGTTTGAAAGCCGGTTCCCATTTGCATCAATAACGTGCCATATTATTTAATGCATGTGTTAGCAGGGTATTACGTCTATTATGGCCTTATTTTACTAAAACGTTAATGGGGATTTTTGCTTTTCATTCTACCCTCTCCTGGTAGCTGTACGGGGATAGACATTGCGTGTGTGTACCCACATGGGACTGTAGGGTTTTACAAGTGGTTGTATATGTGTATATTTTGTCTGTGTATATACAGTGCTCAGTATAGTAATTACAACTACGCTTTAAAGATGGTGTCCTGAGGCCCATTTTCATTCAAAGGTGTGTAATCAAATACAAAAAGAGGTTGACTTGCATATCGCTATGCCGTCTAGCGCTGATCGAGTGTCTTCTTTTAGAGGTACTATATTACAAAGAGCGGCAGATCATAACTAAAGCACCTTTCCCCAGGTAGACATCCAGATCTGTTTTTGTGTCTGCCTTTGATCTCTCTCTTTCCGTCTCTGCCATCAGTCCAGCAGCGAATATTGTTTTCACATCAAGCCACAGCTGGAAAATTGCAGCACTCGAAACTCAAGATATTCCTCGAGATATAGTATACTAATACTGTAAATGTATACTTCAACTGCAAACTCGTTATATACAACAGCCATTATATATATTTGAATGCTGTCTTTGCGTAGATATTGTGTATCCTATCGTCAAATGTTGTGTAGCATTGATAGCACCTTTATTTCAAGGAAAACCTGGAGTACGTTTACATTTACTCAGTGATTAAAGTTGATTCTGATGCTCTCATCACTCTCTCCTTCCATCTTTCTTTCTCTATCCTTCAGTCTGTTCTCTCATTATGAGACTGAAGCTACAACACTCAACACCCGGGGGATCTCGTTGCGACAGTACAAAGCCCTGATTTGTTCCAACAATCCCCTCATCTCCTCTTCATCACTTTTAGTTTTCCTCTGGTTTAAATGAGCTGTCACTTCCCTTCTCACAACCACTAGCAGCCTATTTACTCAAGCCCCTTGTTTTTGTTACCGTGGCACCAACCAAAGCAACAAAAAGAGAAGGAGAACATAAAAAATAATGCACGGGGGGGTTGTGTTCTCTTCAGAAGTGTCACGTTGCTTTTCAACGGTGATTCTAGAACTTCCAATTAGTCCTACTAAATATAGCCGGCGGTGGCTGTGGCTTCAGGCCTCCAGTACAGGAGTCTACAGGCTGGAGCTCTAGTGAGAATCTCAGCAATGCTGGTTACCAGTAAGGGAGAATAGGGGAGTTAGTTAGGCTGCGTGTTGGGGAATACACATTTCCTGGCCTGCCAAGCCAAGCCTCCCAGAGATTTGGAGGCAGAGATAACAAGACAGAGAGGAGTTAGCCTACAGGGGGGATGTGGGTTAGGCTGGATCCTGATTATTGCCCTTCCTTATATACAGTAGGCCTCCTGGAGATGAGAACTGCAAGAAAGAATAGCAAAGACCGGTCTGACTTATTGCACACTAATTATATGTTCTAGACATTAGACCTTGAAACCCTGTCAGGTTTACCAACACGAGGGTTGTTTGATATGTGACAGAATGGATGGTAACGATAGGATGAAAAGACTATATCACTTTGGAAAGGCAAGCAAGAAGGCAGGTGATTTATACATACTTAAGTCCTGCTGCATTATAAATTAAGCACTAGGAAAGGATGGTAGTGTTGCACAAACAGTATTGACTGATTCGTTATTTTGTAACAAACGCATCTTATTTTATGCATTTGCAAAGAAGAATATTTAGTTGTAAGGTAAATCAAAAGTCTGGTGAAAAAGCCCTGTTTGAGAGTGTAAATGCTATATTTGGGCAGAGCATTTATTTACATTTACAATATATGGGTTATTCATGATTTCATTCAACTTGGCGTCCTCGTTTTCCGTCCTTATGGGGCATGACAATGACAAGAACCAATGTGTCAGTCTGGTTCGGAGCAGCCTCCAATAACACAGGGGGACATCAGTGCCTACTTTGCACGCTGACGCCTCATTAGCATTGTTTAATGCACAAGCAATGCATAATGCATGTCACACAAGTCCTCCCTTCACACACATACAATCTCTATGGACAGCAGTGGGCCAGTTGGTAGGGCTGTTCACACACACACACAGAGCTGTTGACAACTCTAAGCATACCCCGTTCTGTTCACTTGGAGGTGGCTAACATAATCTGCTCCAAAATTGTGGACATTTGATCCAACCACTAATCTGGAGTGGACAATGGCCGGAACAACTTGGAAACTAAACGATTTGTGGGGAGACTAAATGATTTGGGGGTTTTGTCCCAGAAGCTATCAGAAGAACTGAATTAGATTAATTTAAAAAAGAACTCTCAGTGAATTGGGTTCAAATGATTATGTATGAGAATAATAGAGAATAACTAACAATACAGTATGTAGTTGAATGTGTTGTGTAAGAGACCAGAAGTGCCGTCCATCATGGGTGTCACAGAGGATTTACAAAACATACTGTAGGCTTACCTGATTCCTGAGGTCAAAAATGGGGACCGTGTCAGGGACCACCTTGCATTGAAGGCCGTTCTGCATCACCCCAGTTTGCTAGCATTACAGGTTGAGGTCTCAGAGTGACAAGTGAATCGACTGGTACGCTTCCTCAAATCACTGCATTTTACATTCTGTGTTAAGTGAGTGCATCTAAGTAAATACACGTGACTAAAAGTATTGGTACCCTTCCACTTTTTCAAAAAACAATCTTCTCTGAACTATGTACAAAGTGATAAAAGGATTTAATATTATCGACCATTCTTTATTTCACATTCAATGGAACCAACATTTTATTTTTGATTTATGACGCCAAATATTACTTTAAACACTAAATCAAATTAAAATTGCACAGACAAAAACTTGGTACCCTTATCCAAAAATTTTGTTGCACTGCCTTTGGAGACAACTGCAATCATGTACTGTCTGTAGCTCTGAATGACATTTCTACAAATCTATTCGTAGTTTGATGGGTGACTTTTCTTAACTGCAGCTTTCAGCTCTATCCACAGATGTTTGATGGGATTTAGGTCAAGACCCAAAGAAGGGCACTTTGGAATGTTCTAATGTTTTCTCCTCATCCATTCTTTGGTGCTTTTTGAGTTATTTTTCTTTATCCTGCTGGAGGACCCATGTCCTGCCACTGAGGAACAGCTGACAATTCTGACAATGGGCTGTACATTTTACTCCAAAATGCCATGATAGTCTTCTGATTTCTTCATGCCTTGCACAGATTCAAGGCACCTGTCACGATGGCCAGGACTGGACAGGGCTGTCGTGGCAGCTCACCTGATGGTAATGGAGTATTTGTTGTGTGTTATGATTATTATTATTTAATCATGTATGTGTTTTGTTTGGCGCCAACCTCTGGGGGCTGGAAGAGCAGTAGGCACTTGGTTAATCATTGCGCATGAATAGTGCACTGGCTAACTATCTACACCGGTGCGTAATGAGTAATCAGGATGCCTATTTAATCCCAGCGTTCTGGAGGTTCGGCGCGTGTTATTGTGGACTTGTTCCCTGTCAAGAGAGTATGACGGTTTTAGCCATGTTTTATTGAGAATTCTGACAGAGAATGTAAGTTCATTATTGATTGAGTCTTCACCTCGTTATGTGTCGTACATGATGAATGTGTATGGTTGAACCATGTGTACGCTCTGTATATTACTATTCGCGGATGTTTCGTGTTAGAGCACAGTAGGTGATATATATACGTTGTGCACCATTGTTATTCAGCGCTCCCTTTTTCTCATTACTTTAATTGTCTGTTCATTAAACAACTTGAACGCTCCTCTCGCATTCGGGTCTCTAATCTCTCCTACCACACAACATCAACATCTAAATATGACAGCACCCAGTTCCTAAGGTCACAAAGCACCATCAAAACATCACTGAGCTTCCACCATGTTTCACAGTATAGATAGTGATATTTTCTTTAATAGCATATTCTACTTCCTGAAAGCATGGAGTTGTTGTGATTTACCAAAAAGCTCAACCATTGTTTCATCTGTCCAAATGACATTCTCCCAGACTGTGGTTTGACCAGATGAATTTTGACAAACTCCAGTCGGCTTTGAGTTTCTCTCTTAGAATCCTCCATCCTGAGCAGGGTAGGAATTTCACGACGGCCATACGTTCGCAAAAGATCTGTTTCTTTTGGACGGCTCTTTGATACGAACACAGGAAACTGAGTCGTGCTTAGCGAGACTCGAGCCATTCTTTTTTTATTGTTCTGCCCATAATTTCACTGCCTGCATGATCCACTTCCCTTTGTGACATCATGAGTAGTGAACATTCTGAACAAGTCAGACCACCTTTAATAAAGAGCAAACAAACTGGCTAATGGAACACGGCTGAACTTAATCATTAATCATCAGTTCTACAAGATACCAGCCTAACCTAACCTATCATAGAAATGGCCAAACTAGAGAGAGGTGTTACAAGAACACAGGAAATAGCCAAACAAGAAGGGACAGTACATAAACAAAACCAACCATGCAATGCACAGGCAAATAAATTATATTATTAATGAGTCTGTTTCTCAGTTCATGCCACGCCAGCCCACACTGGGCTGGACGTGACATTACTTGGTGTTATACTGTAATGATTGCGTGTTCCCTTATTTGTTTTTGAGAAGTGTATTTCAATTTGTAAAAAAAAATCTGAGCAAAAAGGTAAATCCCTCCCATTGGATACTAATTAAAAGAGAATGGTTTGTTGAGGAGTCAAAATATATATTTTTTTCATATAACTTATAAAGGGATTCAATAATATTGTCCATGCCATTTTAGAATGTCTTTATACAATAAGCAAGAAATCTGTTCATTTCACAGCATTTTTTATTTTGTTCCACTGCAAACCAAAGAAATGCATTGATGACAAAGGCTCTTTTAATTTCAACACTTTTCAAAGCGAATTGTGAAATATTTAAATGAAATGCAAGGGTACCAATGCTTTTGGCCACATCTGTATGATCAATTTTATATACTCTTTCTTCTCCCAACATTATTACAGAGGAGTGTGAGCTGCTAAAACCAATAGCTTTAATAAACCTTATCTAAAGAAATCTGACTTTCCAGACCTGCAATATCTGAACCTTAAACACTGTCACCTACAGCTTCATACTAAAGTCCCATTCCATATGATCCTCTCGGATCAGAGCGTTCATTTTGTTTATTATTGTTCTTCCTCGTCCTTTAAGCCAGATAACATCAGTTACCACAGTCAAAGATATCTTAGAGCTAGCTGAAATCCAGGCTTTCACACACATCACACCCAGTGTCCTAACACTTAAAAACAATTTTTTTTGGCCACAAGCCACTGTGGCAGTTATTTAGAAACATTTACCCAACACTTTTTATCCAGCCAAACTATATTTGTTCTGGGAACATTTTGGCCAAAATCTCAGAAAAGTCATGAGTAAACTTAAACGTGTTATTTGTATAATAACAAACTACTGTATTTTCTCTTTCAAGGGAGCAGCTGACAAACCCTTGTGAAATCTATATTCTTCATATTTAAAAAGTATTCCCTACACTGTTTAGTGCTTTGTTACACAGAAAAGCATGGCCTAAAATGTATAAATTATATTAAAAACTAACTGGTGCATGTACATCGACACACTACGAAACTACATGCCGTGTCCTTATTTCCTTATTGCAATTCCTGTTCAAATGGAAAAAGATGCACTGCATAGTGTAGAAAATCATTACGTACCAGAGTTAACAGTCCTTTACATCAGTGTTTACAACTTTTGTTTTGGGCGACCCATATTTTCAAAATGACAAACCATGCGACCCAAATGTCATGTTTGCAAATATATAGTTTTCCTATCATTAATATTTGTATGTAGGGGTATTAACATAATATGTTAGGCTACTTCTAACTGTCACCAGATTTATAATACAACATTCATTTTCCCATACCTGTGTCTTATAAAAACATTACCAAAATAACCAAGATCAGATGTTTTTTCCACAAAAATCTGTATTATTATTAATTTACTAATATTAAAGTATAATATTAATTTATTTACATTCAGATAAAAAAACGTATCCATGTTGCAATTTTAACTAGCTATGTGAAACTTTATAGAAAAAATATAGAAAATACTGCTATACAGTTTGCTTGTGCATTGACAAATAGGCTACATTTACTTTCCATATGATCAAAGTAATTATTTCCTTACTCACAGACAAAAGACTGTTTCACAAAATGTGCAAAGTATTTGACATGTTAATAATTCTTCTAAGAGAAGAATCTAGCCAATATAAAAACTAAACGAGCAGATAACAAACATATTTATAAATGTTATTTTACATAATGTTTCAAGCACAATTGTCGACCCTGCTGTCCATGAGTGAGAGAGCGTGTCCCTGTCCTCCCTAACAGAGAGCTGCCTGATGAGCGAGACAAATTACTTCAAGCGATTTAGATACATAGACAAATTATTGATTTTCATCATTGTTCCCCTTTTAAATAGTAGCCTAAACATAGGCATAAGCATTTTGTTTATTGAGTGAAACAAAAAAGAACAAGCATTGTTTGGGCAATTTAGAATGGACTAGACACTGTTATAGCTATCATGCGCATTAGATACAAACAATATGATAGAGGTCCATGCTGGCCAAGTTCAGTAGACAAACGCACACTGCATATACAATTTCATATATTATTTTTGCACATTTCTCTCTATCCGTGGATGTTTGCTTTTTTACTTTTCACTGAAGTAATGTTACGCCCGAACGGCCAAGAAAGAGTGCATTCTGTTTAGGGAATTTAGAAGGGTAGAAGTGGCATTGTTTCAAACACTTCGCACTACAGAGGCGTCTGCTGGGAGACACATACAGTACTGTACACACACCACAGACAGAGCTGGCACTGCACTTACAGATTCACAGCACTTTCAGAGTAGGCAATATGAGGTGGTAATTATTAACATTACGTGAATATATAGACATTTTTGGATTATGATTTATTTTTATTTGGATGAATTCCGTGTTAATATCTAGATTCCGCAATTCCGTCCACAATTCGGAAATCATAGGGCCCTACTTAGTAAGATTGACCTACACAAGTGCTCAGTTTAGTACACCGCCCCATGTGGCTGTGAAGGTGTACTGTCAACTATAACTATCATTTTAATCATGAGAAAACCAGTGACAAAATAATTATGCAAACATTTTCCGACCCAATTTTATTCTCCCGCGACCCACCCGCGGGTCGAGACCCAGACATTGAAAAACACAGCTTTAAATGATTGTCAAATCTGCTGATAAAATTCATTGCAAAATAAACACATTGGTCACACATGTTTCCACTGCACACCTGAATCAACTTGTTATCTAATTAACCAACCATTGGCTGCTGAAATCAAGCTACATCAGGGCTACAACAAAACTGTGAGACGGCTGGGGGTCATAAGGAGGGAATGGAGAACCACTTCCTTACTACATAGACAGTATGCAGAGAATGTGCAGAAGCCTTTTTCTCTAGACATTATTTTTCCCTCATGTACCTAATAGTGAGATAATTCAGCTGTGTGATCAGCTCTTAGGCCTATGTTTTGATTTAAATTGAATGTGCACAAATCCATGCATTAGGTGCATAGATTTAATAAAGGCACATGGTTTTGAGTGAAACTACTTTGTTTTTCCACTATGGCAATTAGAACCTGTGCAAAATCAAAGCCTGTTCTGTGCTCAATGTTCTTTCAAGCAAATTGAAAACCTTGTTAAGCTAGCGGCGCTCTTTGGTAGAATACTGCGTGTGCAAAAAGAGGTTGGACTGGAGATTACATTACAGGATGACTGTCAAAATATAAGTATTTAAATGACATTGTGATGTTGGGTATCTAAATGCCCAAGCCAAAAGAGCAGTATAATTACATTGTATTATTTAGGAACCACTTCATTTTTACTTTAGTACTCTGAATAGTGTTAAAATATCTATTATTTATATATTCATTTAATATTTAGTAAACATTCAAGACCTGTATGATTTTCTATAAGTTTTTAAACATACTCTGAATTTGATCTAAAGATAATATATTTGAAAAAATATGAGTATTTAATAGGGGTGCAACGGATCAAAAAACTCACGGTTCGGATCGTTTCTCGGATCAGAGTCCCGGATCTGATCATTTTTTGGATCAGCAAAAAAAGACAAGACATCTTTTTGTTTATTAACAATATGGGGAACAATATGAGAGAGAAATGTGATTATTATTGATTGTTGTTTAGGTACATTAGATCACGTTAAGCCTTTTCCTTACTATAGACTAATGAAGCAGAAAGGCTTAACGTCAGATAACGCCAATAATAATTGGAATTTGGGTTAGTTGTTTTTATAATTTTCAGTGGTTATGGTGAGCAATATGAGAGAGAAATGTGGTTAATATTGATCGTTGTTTAGGTACATTAAATCACGTTAAGCCTTTTCCTCGCCATAGGAGCCAATGAAGAAAACTTTAACGTGAGATTACTTCTATAATTGTTGGATTTCGGTTTAATTATTTTGACAGGCTTAAGTGTTCATGACAAGATATGGCCAAGAGATATTTGGTGATGATTGACCATTGTTTAGGTACATTAAAACCACGTTAAGCTTTTTCACGTTACGTTTTAGTATGTCCCGTATGCGACGGGATGTCGTAACGTGGCTCAAACACTTTCAGCAAAAGTCCTTCTTTTGCACAACCGAATATGGCCTCATGTCTGCACCTATAAACACACCCATAGCGTTTGTGATGGCTTTAGCCCAGTCTGATTAATTGCTTAAATGCCACGGTGATAAGCGGTTGTTTTGCAGCTTTCGTTTTCACTCCTGTCAGTGAAACACCGGGGTGATGTCGCTTCAAATGCGTGGCCATGCTTGATGTGTTTCCACTGTCATATAATACAATGGCTTTCTTGTGCCACAGTGCCTACAAACTGTCACGGTTTTATCCACCAACCTCTTTCCTTCATCATTATATTTAACAGGGAAGCCAAAATGCTCCCATACAGGGGATTTAAATGACGCGGGGTGTTCAAGCTCCTCCGTTCCTCCGCTCGCCATGACCACGCTGTGAGCGGAGTGAACATGCACACAACTTTTTTTTCAGAAATCAATCCGCGGATCGCGTTTGTGCCGAACCAAAGATATTGATCGGAACGGAATGATGATCCGTTGCACCACTAGTATTTAAATCACCTGATTTGCAAAATGTTAAATAAACAATACCTCTTTTTTTCAGGAGCATGCTGCATTTTATGAGAAGTGTGTGGAGCCTTTAAAACATTGTGCAATGTGGCAGGAGGATGAGATGCTGTAATGGTGTCCTGGATGGACCGCTCGTGATCAGCTCTGGGATTCCTACACATTCAAAACAGAGGTGTCAGCATTAGCTTTTATATTGGACAATTATACCTGTACCTTTGCTAAATTACCTAGAATAGCTAGCTAGTAATCCAATTATTTGTTACTTTAGCCAGAATAAATATCTTAAACTTAGCTACCATAAGAGCGGACTAGCTAAGGTACAATTAGTGCTTGTTAGCCATGCATGTTAGCTAGAGAGTTTGTATAACACACCATAATGTATAGGCTGGATATCTGAGCATGTTTCTCCTTCCAAATGATGTACTCATTGTTATCGTAGAAATTGATACCCATTACATTCCTATTTACACACAATTACATAGCAGCAGCAAAATAATTGTTGTCTATATACACAGTGATGTTAGAATTAGCAGCAGAGAAGCAAGATAATATATTAAATACTGTGTTATATTATTGTCATGACATCATGGACAATTCTGTTTTGCATAAGAACTAATGACTGTATGTACAGTATGTGTATGGACTGTTAGGGTTTATTTAATGGACTCTTTATGTTATTCACTTTAGCCAGAGGTTTATTGTTTATTGTCCACTCCTTCATCTACACACCTAACTTAAACTATAATTCTATTGCTTTTAGAACAAGTATATTAATAGGGCCTAAGTGTACATTTTCTACAAATTAAACAAAATCAACTGACTGTAGACGAGCTGATCAGATCGACAATAGACACAGGAATTGCTTTTGACAATTTATTTTATCTGTAAAAAAGGCAGAATATATGAGGAACTATATACAGTGCCTTGCAAAAGTATTCGGCCCCCTTGAACTTTTCGACCTTTTGCCACATTTCAGGCTTCAAACATAAAGATATAAAACTGTAATTTTTTTTGAAGAAGCAACAACAAGTGGGACACAATCGTGAAGTGGAACGAAATTTATTGGATATTTCAAACTTTTTTAACAAATAAAAAACTGACAAATTGGGCGAGCAAAATGATTCAGCCCCTTTACTTTCAGTGCAGCAAACTCTCTCCAGAAGTTAAGTGAGGATCTCTGAATGATCCAATGTTGACCTAAATAACTAATGATGATAAATAGAATCCACCTGTGTGTAATCAAGTCTCAGTATAAATGCACCTGTTCTGTGATCAGAGGTTCGTTGAAAGCACAGAGAGCATCATAAAGAACAAGGAACACACCAGGCAGGTCCGAGATACTGTTGTGGAGAAGTTCAAAGCCGGATTTGGATACAGAAAGATTTCCCAAGCTTTAAACATCCCAAGGAGCACTGTGCAAGCGATAATATTGATTTCGAAGGAGTATCAGACCACTGCAAATCTACCAAGACCCCGCCGTCCCTCTAAACTTTCAGCTCATACAGAGACAAGACTGATCAGAGATACAGCCAAGAGGCCCATGATCACTCTGGATGAACTGCAGAGATCTACAGCTGAGGTGGGCGACTCTGTCCATAGGACAACAATCCGTTGTATACTGCACCAATCTGGCCTTTATGGAAGAGTGGCAAGAAGAAAGCAATTTCTGAAAGATATCCATAAATGTTTTGTTTAAAGTTTGCCACAAGCCACCTGGGAGACACACCAAACATGTGGAAGAAGGTGCTCTGGTCAGATGAAACCAAAATGGAACTTTTTGGCAACAATGCAAAATGTTATGTTTTGCGTTAAAGCAACACAGCTCATCACCCTAAACACACCATCCCCACTGTCAAACATGGTGGTGGCAGCATCATGGCTTGGGCCTGCTTCTCTTTAGCAGGGACAGGGAAAGATGGCTAAAATTGATGGGAAGATGGATGGAGCCAAATACAGGACCATTCTGGAAGAAAACCTGATGGAGCCTGCAAAAGACCTGAGACTGGGACGGAGATTTGTCTTCCAACAAAACAATGATCCAAAACATAAAGCAAAATCTACAATGGAATGGTTCACAAATAAACATATCCAGGTGTTAGAATGGCCAAGTCAAAGTCCAGACCTGAATCCAATCGAGAATCTGTGGAAAGAACTGAAAACTGCTGTTCACAAATGCTCTCCATCCAACCTCGCTGAGCTCAAGCTGTTTTGCAAGGAGGAATGGGCAAAAATTTCAGTCTCTCGATGTGCAAAACTGATAGAGGCATACCCCAAGCGACGTAAAGCTGTAATCGCAGCAAAAGGTGGTGCTATGAAGTATTAACCAAAGGGGGCAGAATAATTTTGGACACCCAATTTTTCAGTTCTTTATTTTTTTTTAAAGTTTGAAATATCCAAAAAATTTCGTTCCACAAAAATAACAGTTTCATATATTTATGTTTGAAGCCTGAAATGTGGAAAAAGGTCGAAAAGTTCAAGGGGGCCGAATACTTTTGCAAGGCACTGTATATATTAGGGCAACAATAACGATATGTCTCGCGATAAACACGTAATCAATATCAATTAAAAATGTGTTTGATAATTTCCTTATCTTCGTCGGAAGAAACCAGAGGTTGCGAAGCAATTTTGGTTGCATGAACAAAGGCCCTTGCTCTCTGTTAACCTAGCAATGTAGCGAGTGACACGCTAACAGCCAATCATTTAAAAGTACCAAGTTTGGTTGCACAATATTGTTGTCTCGTAAGTTGTGTGGGATTCTTCAGTAACTGAAACTGAAACTGATAAGTTGAAAATTAGTGCCACAGCGAGCGAGGAAATTGTTGATACAACGGGAAAAATCAGGTCGCCAGTATGGCAGTTTTTTTGGTCTGCAAATTATGCAAAACCGTCGTCCTCACTAAGACTGGTAATACCACAAACTTGTTTTCCCCACATTCTCAGGTCTTCTCAGTTTCTCTGTTTATATTTAACACTTTGCACTATTTTATTACACTTTATTAAGCATTTCTTAAGTACTCTAATATGTATGTAACTACGTTACCTTCTGCGTTACTTTTCATTGAAAGTAACTACGTTACGTTACTGCGTTACTATTTATTGAAAGTAACTAATTTGACTTCGAGGCGCGATAGCTCCGGCTCTGATAAACTCACATGGATGAGCCAACACTCTTTTTGGCTGATCTTCATCTTTCCAACGTTACCAAGCTTTAGTTGCTAGCATATACGGTTCGCGAGATATTCGCGATACAATCGGGGGAGACTGTGGAGGGTAAAAACGCCTCGCGGGCCAGATCAAAGGACCCGGCTGGGCGCATCTGGCCCGCTGGCCGTAGTTTGCCCACCTCTGGTCTAAAGGGTACAGTTTAGATCTGTTGGCTGGCAGAATTATAAGCATTCTGAATGTGTGTTTACTGGCACAAATACACACGTTCCGAGTGCATGTCACTTGAATCCTTGCGCACCTTATGTAGCCTACCTTATGTTGAAAACTTCCATAAAGTGCGTTCTCATCGCCTGTTAAATCACATTGGACATTTTCTGTAACATTATACATGTTTTCAACGTGTGTTTGTTGGAATAACAGGGGAAAATATAACTTGAAAATAACATACCTCCACTCGTTGTAGACCCCATAGTAGAAAAAAGCAATTTCGGTCCAAAACATTTGAGTGAGACGAAAGATGACAAGCTTTCCATTATATTCCCACTCGACAGGTGCTTGCATGTGACGCAAAGCTCACTGGACATATTTATTTATCCTCCCTGCTTTTTGATAGTTTCGAAGTAATGTGAATATTTCCAGCTGTTGAAATGTAGGCTATGCATTCTTCCATTATGCTAACCTCCAATCTGCATAACTCTGCGCATTACAATTTTAAGTGCAAGATCTCTCCTCTTTTTGATTGGCGTGGAGGCACACTAATGAAATACGGATTAAAAAACAAAATGACAACGGATAATAATTTATTAAATTGAGTTCTAAAAAAGAAAAGGTGATAATATAACGTAAAATATAACGTAAATAAATGTAACTAATTTTCTCGTTATAAATGTAACTAGTAACTAATTACTTGAATTTTGAAAGTAACGAGTTAGATTACTTTTTAGTATCGCGTTATACCCAACACTGTTTATAACTGAGAGGATTATAATCAGTGGAAGGTTACATTTAAAATAAAAATGTTTAAATTTAATATTTTTTTCCTGCTCCTTATTCTAAATAGTTAATAAAACTGATCAATACTTATCGATATGACCGATAATCAGCCATATCGCCCAGCCCTATTGATAATAATATATATGTATATATATCATTGAAAACAATTGATATATTATATCATTGAAAACAATTGATATATCATATAATTACAAAGTAAAACAACTGAATTTGACTGTTTTAGTAACAAAGTATTATGCAAAAATACTCTACTGTAGGTAAATAACTGACGTAAACAATACATTCATCATAGAGAAACATAGGCCTACCTGTAAAACAGGCAGATTATATGAGGGACTTCATATACTACGTAAGGTCACTGCATTAACAAACAGGATCTGTATTTTTAAGACAAAATAAAACATTTACTTTATGAATCACTGTAAAATTAAAGTACATATGTAACCAGCTTCTGAAACATGACTGTAACGGACGTTAACTAGCTAGCATGCTATTTTAGCTTACAACGGTCATCACAAAAAGGTATTTAAAATAATTGCTATCAGCTTGAACAGCATCATAGATATCTACATTAGATGTCGCTTTGGGCTTCTAAGCATACGTCAAAACCGCCGCCATTTTACAACGGGGTTCTGTAGGTTGCGCTTGTTATGACATGCACAGTAGCTAATTATTTCTGCTCGCCTGTATAACGCATGGATGATGCCGGACTTTTGTGCTGCTTACGGGTGTTCGAACGAAAGGAATGAAAA